>WBZZ01002612.1:50000-57500 GCA_019918135.1 Paulinella micropora | reverse complement strand
GAAGAAGAAGAAGAAGAAGAAGAAGAAAAAGAAGAAGAAAAAGAAGAAAAAGAAGAGGAAGAAGAAGAGGAAGAAGAAGAGGAAGAAGAGGAAGAAGAAGAGGAAGAAGAAGAGGAAGAAGAAGAGGAAGAAGAAGAGGAAGAAGAAGAGGAAGAAGAAGAGGAAGAAGAAGAGGAAGAAGAAGAGGAAGAAGAGGGGGAAGAAGAAGAGGAAGAAGAAGAGGAAGAAGAAGAGGAAGAAGAAGAGGAAGAAGAAGAGGAAGAAGAAGAGAAGAAGAAGAAGAAGAAGAGAGAGAAGAAGAAGAAGAGGAAGAAGAAGAGGAAGAAGAAGAGGAAGAAGAAGAGGAAGAAGAAGAGGAAGAAGAAGAGGAAGAAGACTTTCTTTCTTTCTTTCTTTCTTTCTTTCATCATTCCATCCTTTGTTTCTTTCTTTCTTTCTTTCCTTTTTCCTTGTTTCTTTCTTTCTTTCCTTTCTTTCCTTTCTCTGTTTCTTCTTCTTATTCTTATTCTTATTCTTCTTCTTCCTCTTCCTCTTCTTCTTCTTCTTCTTCTCTTCTTCTGCTTTTCCTTCTTTCTTTCTTAGTTGCTTCCTTCCTTCCTTCCTTCCCTTCTTCCTGTTTTTCTTTTTTTCTTTCCTTCTTTCTTTCTTTCCCTTCCTTGCCTACTTTCTTTTTCTTTCTTTTTTTTCTTCTTTCCATATCTTTTCTTCCTTCTTCTTTTTTTATCTTTCTTTGTTTCTTTCTTTCTTACTGACTTTCTTTCTTTCCAGAGGAAGAAGAAGAGGATGAAGAAGAGGATGAAGAAGAAGAGGAGAGAGAGAGAAGAGAAAGAGTAGCAAATTTGTCTGCAATCGGAACTGAGCAATCAGGCCCACTGTAGTAAGCTATACAGGTGCATATCTCGGGAGTGAACAACTGCAAGGCTTCATAGATCTCTGGCATGACACTTCGAGCATGCTCATGCAGCCTTGCCCAGTCTTGGTTTCTGCGTAGCAACTTACTAATCTCCTGTCCCTCTGCGTCACCTATGTTGTTGTTCGAGAGATCCAGGCTAGTCAACATGTTATTGACCTGCACGTGAAGACACATACAATGCCATGCAACCGCGCACCGGTATCAAACGACACAACGTTGTTAACGTTGTTTGTATGTGTGGTGATATTAGGTGAACACAGCAGCTCAAGCTCTTGACATCGGCTACAGCGCGCGGTAGCACTGAAGAAGAGTGTATTTGTGTGCACAGGTGCAAGCTGGAGAAGCTAGACATTTCAAGCAACTCGATTGGTGCAGAAGGAGCACGGCACATCGAAAGCGTTGGAGGTACCTTAAGCATATCGGCGATGGCAGCAGCGCCCTCTGGGCCAATATTATTCCCATGTAAGTTCAACACTTGCAACGCTGTATTGACCTAAACCCACACAAAGGACATACATATTTGCCGTTCAACCTATTGGGTAAAATACATCCAAATACATATTGCTACCGGCGGCAGCATCTCTAACAAGTTTATTTTTGCATGCAGATGAATGGCGGTAGCATTGATAATGCATGCTTATGACCATGTAGGTTAACAAGATTCTCCATGAAATAAATCTGGGATGGAACACGATCGGAGATGCGGAGCGCAAGCTATTGAAGAAGCACTAAAGATACCTCAAGCGCTGCCGCGATCGCTTTTGCACCTTCTGGACCAATGTCGTTGTTCCTGAGGTTCAATTCCTTCAAAGACTTGTTCACCTAAGAATGACGCAATCACAACGTTTTGATTGCAGTCTCTCTCTCTCTCTCTCTCTCTCTCTCTCTGTCTCTCTCTCTTTCTCCATGCCAGCTTTATCTCGCCTTGTTAACCTACATGGTCATGAGCATGCACACACAAATGCTACCCGCGCGCTGTAGCATAAACGACAAAATATGTGTCGGTGTGCAGGAGAACAAAACATTGCAGACATTATATCTGATAGACAACGCTATCGGAGATGCAGGCGCCAGTGCACTCGGAACAGCTCTTAAGGTACCTCCAGCGCCTTTGCAATATGTTGGGCTCCTGCCGATCCGATTCGATTTGATTGGAGGTCCATCAAGATAAGAGTAGCATTGACCTAAAACAAAGTTGCTATTGAAACCTTGCTACCGCGCGCGGTAGCACTGAAGAAGAGTGTATTTGTGTGCACAGGACAACAAGGAGTGCAAGCTGGAGAAGCTAGACATTTCAAACAACTCGATTGGTGCAGAAGGAGCACGGCACATCGCGAAAGCGTTGGAGGTACCTTAAGCATACCTCGGCGATCGCAGCAGCGCCCTCTGGGCCAATATTATTGCCATATAAGTTCAACACTTGCAACGCTGTATTGACCTAAACCCACACAAAGGACATACATATATTTGCCGTTCAACCTATTGGGCAAAATACATCCAAATACATATTGCTACCTGCGCACGGGTAGCAAAAGGCGCAAATATAGTCATATATTGGTGCAGGTCAATGGAACGTTGCAAGTGCTGACCCTAATCAACAACCAGATCCGCGACGCAGGCGCAACAGCAATCTCAAAGGCCCTGCAGGTACCTTAAGCGCGTCTGCAAACACTGCTGCACCTTGATCTCCAATCTTGTTGGCTCCAATATTTAGAGTCTGCAGAACCTTGTTAGCCTACAGTGACATCACAAATACAAATTGTTAGATATGCACGCGGGCCGCGGTAGCATTTCATAGCATATTTGTTTCGCTTGTACAGGTCAACAAAACATTGACACGCCTGGACCTCAAAAACAACGAAATAGGCGACGCAGGTGCACAGGTAATTGGAGAAGCCTTGCGGGTACCTTAACTGCACGCAGGTGCACAGGTAATTGGAGAAGCCTTGCGGGTACCTTAACTGCTGCAGCTATATGCGCCGCTCCTTCAGCGCCTATCTTGTTATCCCACAAGTTAAGGGTCGTCAAAGTCTGATTCACATACACGCGCGCGGTAGCAACACATGTATCAATATATTGGGCTTCATAGGTAAACCAAACCCTGAGGGAGCTGGATCTACGATACAACAGTATTGGTGGTGACGGTGCCCACGCAATTGGAGAAGCTCTTAAGGTACCTGCAGTGCTTTTGCGATTTGCTTCGCTACTTCTGGTCTGATGTCGTTGTATTTCAACTGAAGATTGGTTAAGCTGGTGTTCACCTAGTACATGATCATGATAAATATTCTGCTACCGCCGCGCGCGGGTAGCAATATGTGAAACAATAATTTTTCGTGTGACGTTCGACGGAAAGCAAGAGGCATTCATTGAACAATATATGTGTGTGTATGTTGACACATTCATTTTTCAGATTTTATCTTACTGAACTTCATATTGACCTTCAAGAATTCAGCCAACATAGCCACTTCTGCAGGGCCCAAACTTTTTCGCTTCGCAGGGCCCAAACTTTTTGACTTTAGATTTAGCTCTGTTGTCTTGTTGTCCCGCAGTGAATCAAGCGGAATCCCACACATCTCCTTGATGCGGGGATTTTGCTTGGCCACGGCCGCCAACGCCGAGCCGCTTTCCACACTCAAGTCGTTGCCTCGCAGATCCACTGACGTGATGCTTGGATGGTCCTGTAAATTATGTCAACCAGAGCATCGAGCACATATACATCAAAGGCGACTGGATCCCTGTCGCGTCCTTCCGTGACGGGAAGACAACAAGGATGGATTTATCGGGCAAGGGCTACAATGCGCTGAGCGCTATCATTATCGCTTCTTTACTCACGGTGGGTAATGACTGTCTGATGTTGTACAACTTTATTTGTACTGCTTTCGCTCTTGCTTGCGCGATGTATGAGCTGGAAATGCATGTTTGTGTTTGTAAGAGGCATGGTACCGCGCACCGATAGCATTTATAATGCATGCTCATGACCATGTAGGTTATTAATAACAAGGTGAGATAAAGCTGGCATGGGGAGAGAGAGAGAGAGAGAGAGAGAGAGAGAGAGAGAGAGAGAGAGAGAGAGAGAGAGAGAGAGGAGAGAGGCTGCAATCAAAACTTTGTGATTGCGTCATTCTTAGGTGAACAAGTCTTTGAAGGAATTGAACCTCAGGAACAACGACATTGGTCCAGAAGGTCCAAAAGCGATCGCAGCCGCGCTTGAGGTACCTTTAGTGCTTCTCCAATAGCTTGCGCTCCCGCATCTTCGATCTTGTTCCATTATCTCACGCAGAATCTTGTTAACCTACATCGTCATACGCATGCATTATAAACGCTGCCGCGACAATAGCTTGCGCTCCCGAATCTACGATATTGTTCAATCCCAGCTTTATCTCACGCAGAATCTTGTTAACCTACATGGTCATGAGCATGCATTATAAATGCTCTCTCTTTCTCTCTCTCTCTCTCTCTCTCTCTCTCTCTCTCTCTCTCTCTCTCTCTCTCTCTGAGTGTCACACACACACACACACACACACACGCGCGCGCACACACAATCACTGTGTCTCTCTCATATGCGCACACAAATGCTACCGGTAGCAATATGTGAAACAATAATTTTTTCGTGTGACGTTCGACGGAAAGCAAGAGGCATTCATTGAACAATATATGTGTGTGTGTGTTGACACATTCATTTTTCAGATTTTATCTTATTGAACTTTATATTGACCTTCAAGAATTCAGCCAACATAGCCGCTTCTGCAGGGCCCAAACTTTTTGACTTTAGATTTAGCTCTGTTGTCTTGTTGTCCCGCAGTGAATCAAGCGGAATCCCACACATCTCCTTGATGCGGGGATTTTGCTTGGCCACGGCCGCCAACGCCGAGCCGCTTTCCACACTCAAGTCGTTGCCTCGCAGATCCACTGACGTGATGCTTGGATGGTCCTGTAAATTATGTCAACCAGAGCATCGAGCACATATACATCAAAGGCGACTGGATCCCTGTCGCGTCCTTCCGTGACGGGAAGACAACAAGGATGGATTTATCGGGCAAGGGCTACAATGCGCTGAGCGCTATCATTATCGCTTCTTTACTCACGGTGGGTAATGACTGTCTGATGTTGTACAACTTTATTTGTACTGCTTTCGCTCTTGCTTGCGCGATGTATGAGCTGGAAATGCATGTTTGTGTTTGTAAGAGACATGCTACCGCGCGTGGTATCATCTCTAACAAGTTTATTTTTGTATGCAGATGAATACTTCGCTTCAAAAGCTCTACATGCAAGATAGCTATATTGGAGCAGAAGGTGCGAGGGCAATTGGCGAAGCTCTGAAGGTACCTTGATAGCATCTGCTATTGACTGCGCACCTTGTGGTCCGATGCCGTTCCTGCGAATATCGAGAGCGGCGAGGGTTGATTCACCTAAACAACCCACAAGCTTGTCTTTCACATGCTACCGCGCGCAGTAGCATGTGTGAAAAAAACATTTTTGTTTGACGTTCGACTAAAAGCAAGAATCATGAACAATATGTATGTGTTGGCAAATGCATTTTTCAAAATGTTGTCTTACTGAACTTTATAGACCATCAAGAATTCAGCCAAAATAGCCGCTTCTGCAGGCCCCAAACCTCTTGATTGCATACTTAGCTATATTGTCTTGTTGTCCCGCATTAAAGTGATGCATGTGTGCTAGATGTATGTTGGCATGATGTGTGTGGTGCCCATGAGCACATATGTATATGTGTATGCATGTTTGTGTTGTTTGGTTATGTTGAGAGGGGGGGAGGGGGGGGGGGGGGGGGGGGGAGGGAGCGAGAGTGAGAAGAGAATTAGAAAATCTAGAAGGATAGAGAAAGAGTGAAGAAGAGAAACTAAGAGAAAGAGAGACACACATGTACACATAAACAAACACAAACACATACTTAAAATTTTACTTATTCACCACTTTCACCTGTGCCGAGGATGGAGAAAGAGGAGAGAAGACAAACTAAGAGAGAGAGAGAGAGAGAGAGAGAGAGTCAGAGAGTCAGAGAGAGAGAGAGAGAGAGAGAGAGAGAGAGACAGACAGACAGACAGACAGACAGATAGACGGCAGACAGACAGGCAGACACACAGACACATAAACAAACACACATGTACACACATACTTATTCACCACTTTCACCTTTACCAAACACCAACATTTCATAAAATTTCCCTTCCGCTGTCTTAAACTAGCTGTAGTCCTGACTGCAGATGTAATGCCTCTTTGTGTCAGTCTGACCTGCAGTCCCTTGGCGACTGCATAGGCACAAGAATCTCCCAAACTTTTATTGTAGAAACTCAGCTCCTTGCCTTCATACCTGGCCTAAGCTCAACACAGCATTTGACCATGAAGATAAAAGACTCACAAACAAGAAGTGAAAGAAAGGAGCTTCAGAAGGCGAAAAAGTTACAAAGAAAAGGAAGGCATGAGGCAATACAAATTAAAGTATTTAAAAAAAAATAAAAAAAAAAAAAAAAAAAAAAAAAAAACCAAAAAGAAAGATTAGAGACCACAAAATCGGTCAGGGCATGGTGTCGGCCTGCACGCAAGGCTGTCAAAGCAGCCTCCATGTTGTCGCTTAGAGCTGCTTAGCTGTTGCCCTCACGAGCACATCGAAACTGTCAAAATGTGATTCGAAAAAAATCATTCCGCAAACAACGTAATTATTTATATTCGCGAAAACTTGGTCCCACCAACAAGCAAACACCCACTCTTCCTTCCTTCCTTCCTTCCTTCCTTCTTTCTTTCCTTTCTTTCCTTTCTTTCTTTTCTTTCCTTTCTTTCTTTTCTTTCTTTTCTTTCTTTTCTTTCTTTTCTTTCTTTCTTTCTTTCTTTTTTTCTTTTTTTCTTTTTTTCTTTTTTCTTTTTTTCTTTCTTTCTTTTTTTCTTTTTTTCTTCCTTTCTTCCTTTCTTCCTTTCTTCCTTTTTAAGAATCCTTCCTTCCTTTCTTCCTTTCTTTCTTCCTTCCTTCCCTCCTTCCTTCCCTCCCTCCTTCCTTCCTTTTTTCCTTCCTTCTTCCTTTCTTTCTTTCTTGCTTTCTTTCTTGCTTTCTTTCTTGCTTTCTTTCTTGCTTGCTTTCTTGCTTGCTTTCTTGCTTGCTTTCTAGTTCTTGCTTGCTTTCTTGAGAGAGAGAGAGGTAGAGAGAGTGAGCGCGGCGTAGGCCTCGAAGCTGCTGGGAGAGGTAGCTAAGGCAGCCTGGAAAGAGAGAGAGAGAGAGAGAGAGAGAGAGAGAGAGAGAGAGAGAGAGAGAGAGAGAGAGAGAGAGAGAGAGATAGACTCATTTCCTTTTTTCGTTTTTTCAATCATTCTGAAGTCACTTTTCTACTCCAGAAAGGTTGTTGTTTCCTGTCTATCTTGTGTTCCTGACTGGCCGACACTCCCTCTGCAAATCCCCTTATAAAGGTACGTTGCTAGGGTCCTCCTTGCAGCAATCAGCTGTTGGCCTTTTCCTGTTGGTTGTCCAGAGCAGGTAGCTATCCTGCAACCACCAACACTCCTGCGCGCCACAAGCAACCCTGAACTGGTTTCTGGGCTTGCCTGTTAATGGGTTTTTGTGGTCCAAACTCCTAAACCGT
>WBZZ01002612.1:22500-45000 GCA_019918135.1 Paulinella micropora | reverse complement strand
TATATTATACTGACGGCAGATTTGACACAAGATTTTCTAAAAAATCAATAACAAACTTAGCAGAAGGAACTAATTTATATTATTCGACAGCAAGGGAAAATACAGATTTTGATGCACGAATAGGTAATAAATCAATAGATGCTTTAAGTGATGTATCAATAACAGGCACGCCATCAGACAATCAGTTGCTTATTTATAGCACGGGACAATGGAGAAACACAACATCACCTTTTCTGAGATTAGATGGCACTGCCAGTATGACGGGAGTGCTAAATATGGGAAACCAAAGTATAACAAATGTTAATTTAGTTGATGGTATTGATGTTACTGTTCTTGATACTTCGGTGGTTAAACTAACAGGAGACCAAATTATCGGAGGAAATAAAAATTTACATCAACTTTAGAAGTAAGTGGTTCATCCAATCCTACTTCTTTTGATTGTATTGGAATTGCATTTGATACAAAAATAGGAATGATTGCAGCACAAAAATAAGCAACAGCGACTTGGTATCTGATACAAATAACTGGTTTGTATGTAGAGTTATATTCAGGCAATAATGTAATTATAACCGCATCTGGAACAACATTAAGTTTGGATAACAAAAAAATTACAAACTTGGCAACTCGTACATTAGCAACGGACGGAGCAAGCAAAAGTTATGTAGATACATTAGACTTACAAAATGTGAAACTAACAACAGACCAGTCCATAGCAGGCGCCAAGACATTTAGCAATGAAATTAAAGCAAATGCTGGGATAACTACGACCACATTAACGACATCAGGATTAGCAACATTAAACTCATTAACATTAGGAACTAATAGAATTAGTAGCACTGATGCGACTACCAATCTTTATATAGGATACCAAGCATGTATTAATACAGGATGGTTTTACAATCTTTTTGTTAGTTATACGGCTGGAAACTTTCCACTACCGCAGAAGAAAATACTTTCATAGGAGCAGTGGCAGGGAGGGGTCACTAATAATACATTAGGAAACCTCAATACAGCAATCGGAGCTTACGCATTAAGTAGTAATACGACAGGAAGTCATAATACTGCAATAGGAATAGATACCGCATCCAGTTCTAGGGGGACCGCTTCATATTGTGTATATCTTAGTTATAGTGCTGGATTACATAATACATCAAGTTATCAACTTTTTATTGATATTTCGGGAACCAGCACACCTCTCATCGGTGGTGATTTTAACCAGAGATTTATTAATATTAATGGAACACTCACTACAACAGGATTAATAACAGCGAATGCGGGAATATCAACAACAACATTAACAACGAGTGATAAAATAACAACAGCACTAGGCAAAATAAACCGATAATCATAGGCAGAACAACGAAAGGAGTAGGATCAACTGGTGGCTTAGAATTATATGGAACAGAAGGAAATGCAAATGGACTAAATATTCAACCATTTGTTCATACATCAGTTTATCCCACATTCCAATTATTGAATTATAGTCAGGACAATATTGCTTTAAGTTTTGATAGTTATTGGGAGGGTGGTGGCTGGAAATCAAGTGACCCTGGCTTAAACTTTCAAATATACAAAATGAGTGACTTGCTTTTAACTACAAATCAGGAGTATCACTTGGAGGAGTCATAGCATTTAGCGAGGCGATGAACATAAGCAATACGGGGGCAATAACCGCAATGCATGCATATCTGTTGTTAATAGTACGGCAGATATAAGAGGAGAAGCAAGAAGTAGGTCTCATGCTACACCAGTCGGATTATATATCACAGCAAATCTTGGAGCATCTTCTGCTAGTATTGAATTCAGACACAGCAACGGGACACAGGGAGTTGGTTTTGGTTATAATTCAATATATGCTACGGGAAGCAATACCAATCAAGACTTAAATTTTTATGTGAGTGGAAGTGGAGTTATCTATGCTCAGAATGCTATAAGTTGTTCTTCAACATTAACTCTTCCAACAACATCCAGCGGTTCTTTAACAATAAGACAAAGACTAAGTTCTACTAATGACCCACAAATATTTTTGAAATCGGGAGGATATTCAAATTATGGTATAATTGTTTCTACAACTGGTTTGCTTCATGCTTGGACTACTTCAAACTCTACAGGCGAGCCTTCTGGTAGTTATAATTATGTTCCTCTTAACGGAGCTTGGACAAACTCATCGGACAGCAAAGTGATATAATCATATTTAATTTTTTTTTTTTTTGTGATTATTAGTACTTTGTCATAACAAAGTGATTTTATCATTAAAATTGTGACAATGTCACACACACAGCCACCATGTAGTATGTGACATTATCATTTTTGAGACATAATCACAACGTAGTGACATTATCACTTGTAAAAAACAAATTTTCCTGTTGTGATTATATTACTTAAATTGTGTTTTTGTCACAACGTTTCAGATTGTGACAAAATCACACATTTGGTGCTGCGATAATATCACAAATATAATGATTATGTCACAAAATGTGATAATATCATAAATTTAACGATTATATTACATCCGGAAATATGTTGTGACATAATCATTAACTTGATGAGTATGTCACAAAAAATTAGTATTGTCATAGTTTTATGACATAAGCACATTCTTCCGCCCCCCCACCCCCCTTCCTCCGATCTCCCGGCTCGAAGTTATATTCAAGCCACAATTTTATTAAATAGTTTGTATTCCAGCAAATTTCTTTATTGAAAATCAAAAATCAGACACTGGCATCACAATCCTAGTAGTCTGACTGCTTGTTGCTGTGTCGGCAAGAGGCTTCAAAAGGGAAACAGCTGCAGAGGAAATGTTCTTAACTGATATCCACCGCAGTGGCTCGTGAGTGGATTCATCGTTGTCAAGCATGGTGATGCGTCAGGCAAGGATGGCCGCCTGCTTAACTTTGTATGGCACCACAGCTAGAAAACACAAGGAACCGCCTTCACTAATTTTTCCTCCCAATTCTAAACCCTTCTCCACCCTACAAAATTCTCCTGTTTTCAAAAGCATAAACGAAGCAGAGATATCACGACTGCTGTTAGAGTTGAGCCCCGAAACGCAGGTAAACCTTTTACCTTGAAGTACAAAACTCTGCAAACTCCCTACTGCGCCAGTACGCGTCGAGTTCGAACCTGGTACCGGTGCGACGTTCGCGTCCAGCTTCCTCAATCTGCCTCCTACGAACAAGGAGTTCAAACTGTGATATTGAAAATTGTATATGACATTGAGCTCGTAATATATGAATTTGTCACAATGCAATGTTTCAGTTTGAGCTCCACTACCGCGACACGCGCACTCAATTAATGATGGAGACAACAAAGGTGTCCTTGTGCTCACATATATGCAAATACTAGTACTACTAGTACTAGCGTGTAAAACTTCCGACGGTCCTATGTTCATTCAACGTGAACAAGAGCTAAAGCCAGATCCAGGACCTAAAGAAATCATATTCAGTCTCCTGCAGCCTTTGCCAACCCGACACACGCAAGGGCGATCCCTCAGGAAACTTGGCGAGATCCAGTCTGTAGCCCAGCCTTTCCCGTCGTCGAATAATTCTGTATGCAAATTTCCAAAGTAGCTGGTCGATTTTTTGGGCCACTAGAGGATCAGCATGTCCGAACGTAGTGGCAATTTCTTGCGGACAACTTTCTGCTGCAGCAGGCACACATTTGACGTCCTATTAATTCCCTTCTCAGAATGGCGGCCAGGTGTGCTTCTACACCGTTGCGTCGGCGAATCATTTTTACCAATCGTCCAATTGTTCTCTCCGCGCGGAAGCACCAATAAATAAACATAGGGCCGAAGTCCTTCACTGATTCCACACCATGCTGCAAGCGATGACACTGGAGATGCCTACACGGGGGTGGCATTAGCTTGGTATGGTGCTGTGACAATAATATTTGTGATTATGTAACACAATTGTATTGTGACATGTATAAATTACGTTTTTGTGAGAATATCATAAATTTAATGATTATATCCCATCAGGGAATATGTTGTGACACAATCGTTAACTTGATGAGTATGTCACACAAAAAACTGATATTTTCATGTTTTTTTTGACAGAGTCACAGTCTTTCCCCTGGTACCCCCCCCCCCGGGCCCTTCGATCTCCCTGCTCCAAGTTATATTCAACCAAGCGCTACAATAAATTACTTTAGTATTCATGCCGAAATAAATACTAGTAACAGCTGTACACTCATAACTGCAAAAAAAAGTACTAAGGATTATTAATGTTGATGATTACTGTACTGCTTTTTTTTTGCAGTGTATACTTGCTTGGGTTCTAGCCACCGTGCAATTTTATTAAATAGTTTGTAGTTCAGCAAATTGCCTTATTGAAAATCAAAAATCACACACTGGAACTTCTCACAATCCTGGTCACCTGGTCTGATGACAGGATATCATGCGATACAGCAGCAAGCAGTGCATGTGACAGGATATAATGCAAAATGTTTCTCAAAACATTTTGCTGAAATTTTGAGTTTTTCAAATTATGATATTAATAATTAAAATCAACTGCTTTTCATGTAAAATCAACATTTTAGTTATTTGGATTGAAAAAACATTCAAATTTCAAATTTTCTATTGATGTAACGGTCAGTTTTTGATGCCACTTACCAAACCACTCCGCTTCACTCCGCGACTCTATCACAACTTGAAGACATTGTTTTTTTCACACAAAAATCATGGAAATAGTATTTCTCGATGATATTAAACTAAATACATCATATTTTTCAAAATTTAAATTCAAATTTTGAACTTACAACAGTTGAAAACAGTCGTAATTTTCATGCAGCCTATCAATACATTATAGTCAAGGTAACTAATTTTTTTCTTTTTTTTGTTGTGCATTGAAAGAAAATATATTTTTATGATTAATAACACTTATTTAATTCAAACGTTTGAGTTTATCAATAAAATATGATAGAAACTTTAATAATTTTTGTTGAACTTGATGTGCAAGTGACTTAAAAGTCAGCTTCTTCGCCTTCTGTTATTATTACCACCACGTCTACGTGCACCCCGTCCTGCGCACATTTCCTCTTCCTCGATGATTTGCAGCAGGAACTGCTGCAGGCATTGCAGGAATCGCCAAAGCTGATTGTTCATCAAGCCATATTATCGGAAGCGCAGCCGGCATTAAAATGCATGCCAGCGCCGCTGCGGAAGGAAGCCAATTTGGCTTTGGTAGTACATTCGAACGTTCAGGTTTGAAAGTAAAAATCTGTCGCTTTGAGTCACGAAACTGTGAAACTCTCAGCTTTCCTGGAGTTGGCATTGCCTCAAAGCAATGAAGCTGCCACAAATCAGGAATGCAGGCAACAGCGTGCTTAAGTATGGGGGACCTGTTGATTGGAGCCCGAAGAAAACGAGGAACAGAATTGGAGAGATTCTTCTTGATCAGCAAGATCGCGGGAAGATTGCCAGATATATTCGTTATGAAAAGCTACAGCTTGAGCTATTTTACCGGCGTGTGAGTCACAAAGTCCTTTTCCGTGATTTGATGCCTAAAAATTCCATTGCGCAAATTGAATGCAAGGATGTTTGCGCATTATCAAACTGAATTCAGCCAAGGCATGCTTTTGTTTGAAGTGCTTTCTCCCTCCATCTGACCAAACTATTAAGTTAGTCACTTGGACAGGCAGAGTAATAACTCTGACCAGACTCTCAAGTATAATTTCTAGCCACTCCCGGAAAAAAAGTAGTCATTGTTGGGATCTTTGTCTGCGCGATGCGGAAATGTGTCAACGTACTCCCTCTTCACTCCGCCATCACCATCACCTCGTATCATCACCGCGATACAATCGTTGACATCATCTGTATTTCCTCCCCCCACTGTCATACGAGAGAAGTCAATAACCATGAGAATATAGGACAAGTCTCGCGCGCAAAGCTTTAAATCCTCGTCGTAAAAACGTTTATTATTTTTTGCGCGCGTGTGGAATTCAAACTTAGTTAAAAAAAGTCGAATCTCTGTCCTCTCCTGTTCGTCCAAGTCTGAGAGTGACTTGTTTTCGCGCCGCAACTTCTCCTCCCGATCCTGCAGTGCAGCTAGCCTTTTGGTTTGCCTTTTCTGCTTGCCGGTACGATCCAATATCCATATCAGGTTTATTAACCTTGTCCATTCTGAACGAAGTGAAGGTATGACAGTTACCTTCCACTCTGACACAAGAAATGGGCGCTCAAAAAAAGAAGCAAGTTGACGATACCACCAAAGTCTCAATTCGGGTACCTTGAGCCGTATCTGCGTAATGGGATTGTAAACCGGAGTCCTAAATACAAGAGGGTTTGTTGCATTTGAACTGTGCTGTTTGTCTATGCCGTGCTCTTAATGAGAACACGACAAAAGCAGACAGCAAAATGGTGGGCCCGCCCACTCGTGACAAAGCAAACAAATAAAACAAGTTATGCTGGGACATGAAGGAAAGCACTGCGCGACACAGTAACAGAATAATGGGACACAATTGCAATTCTCACGGTTCGGAGGAAACGATACGCGACTGTTGACGAGGCGAAACAGAATGATGCAGACTGCAATGAAACTAGCCCTCTGCTGTTGGTAATCTACTAACACCTGCAGATTTTTTGCAATCTCTTTGGCTGCTCGTCCAAGGAAACGGAAATGGCTTGGCCGAACACCTCCTGCTGCACCATCTTGTGTGGCTGTGCACCCCCAGTACTGCTCCTGCATATGTGCTTCTTTCCTCGATGCTCGATGTGTAAAACATAGTAAGTTAGTGGATCACATTTCCTGCATTCCCAGACCTCGTCATCACCCGACTGATAGGCAAGGCGCAACTGCTCCTGACCCCTTCTGCGCTTGCACTTGGGAACGAACCGGACCGTCTCCCCAGCCATGATCTTCCTATATATTTCGGGCAGAATAAAATCAAAGTATCTGGAGCAAAAATCATCATAGACTTTAGTCATCGCAACAAAAATAATGTAAAGAGTCCCATTCTTGATGTGCCTGTCACCGCTTGGGTGCTTTTCAGACATGTAAAACTCAACACCATGGGCATCCATTCCCAAAAGCTGAAGGATGGGATCGAATGTGACCAGAGTATTTTCGAAGGACGCCCTCAAATGGAGACAGAGACTGCAAATTCTGCAAATCAAGCAAGGTGGCCGACCGAGAAGTGAGCTTGAATAACTCTTGAACTGCATGGAATTCACATGTGCTGGCGTGGAAGATGGCGTGAGTATGGAAATAGCTTTGGTGTCCTGCCTGATGCGTGTAATCGCAGCGAAACCCCATTTAGCCAGTTCAATTATAATACTATTTTCACTGTACAGCCTGCCGGACTCGGCACCTAAGATATCCATCACTTGGTTGCCACCAAAGCACGGTCGTCTACTGGAGGTGGCCGTCTCAAACTCTCTCTGTCTCGAACCGTAAAACTCACTTGCAGTCCTTCCTCTTCGTCAACCTGAATGCGTTCGAATGCCAGACAGTCTCGCTTAGGCTGGGGCGGCTGGGGGGGGGGGGGGGGGGGGGGCACAAGAGCAGCTGCAGGTGCAGAAGTAGACGAGGCAGTGCCTCTGTATGCCACCATGTCAGCCACCACGTCGTCAGAGGCCCCGAAGTCGCCGGAAACGAAAGTAACAGGGGCAGAAAAGGCGGCCACACCCAAGCCCCTTGCTACCTGTGCAATAGGCAGCAATAAGTAAGCAAGAACAGATGCAACGCATGAGACCTCAGCCTTCAACTCGTCGACCGCTGCCTCTGATCCTTCCTTTCTTGCTTCCTCTTTCTCATGCCGGTACCTACAGGGACAGACATAAAGAAACCATAGGGACGCTGGGCAAGGCTTGGGCATTCGATTGTGCGTTTTGGATGAAGTGGAAGCATGAATGCATGCATACCAAGCGTGCAAAGTATGGTGGAGCGTTTTGGTGAGTGTTTTTGTGAGAGTTTTGGCGAGAGTGTGCGGCGGTTTGAAAAATTTCAACCGCCACCTGCAAAAAGGAAATGTAGGTCTGTGCGGCCTGTCATACACCGTAAAACCAGGTTTAAAAAAAGTTCAGGCCATGGTCACTTTTTGTGACCATTTTTTGGGGCGTTTTTGTGAGTTTTTTGAAGCTTTCTGGCGGTGGAGAAGCACGCTGTTTTTTTGATTTTTTGATTTTTTTTTTGTGACACCTTCATAATCGACTTGAGAGCCAACTCGAGAGAGACTCGAGAGAGCCAGTGTCCTTATTACAAGCCTGCACACTACGTCTGTTTGTCTGTACATGTGTTGAGGTTTTAACCATGCCGCGAGCCGCACGCAAAGCTGCAACTGCAGCCAACGCTGCAATCGCTCACACCGCAGCACTGGAGCAGATGGACGACCACGACGATAGCATGGAGGTCAAGGACGCGGCCGCTGTCGCAAATGGTGGTGGTGACAATGCATCCGCTGCTGGTGCAAGTTCTTCGGTTGGCAACGACAACGACGTCGAAGTGCAGGATTTGACTACTGATACCAAGGACCGAACTGCCCCTGGGACCGACGTATCGTACCAAGTCTTCGGCAACTTCCTGCCGCAGTCAGTGCACTTTACCTCGCCAGCTGCGCAGTCTGCCATGACTGACCAGCAGAAGATTGCTGCGTTCTTCGGGATTCCTGCGTTTATGTTGAAGTTCACTGGCCTCGTGACTTCTGGCACCAAGAGACAGTACATGGTACGTTTGTTTGTATTTGTGTATGTATGTGTGTTTGTATATTATATGTATGTATGTATGTATGTTACGCAAATTTTGCTTTTCTGTTTTTTTTCCAGTTTTGAAGTGTCAGCGTTTTTGCTTTGTTATCGAGCACTGTGATCTACATAAAAAATAAGAATCTCCTATGACCCTGCAACTAAAAAAGAATATATTATATATATATATATACTATTTTGAGTGCATGATCTCGTCAAAAACAGTGAAAATGCAATTTATCGTAAAAAATAATATTTTCAAAATGCAATTAAAAGGTAGGAAGATGCATGAATTTAGATGTAAGTATTAGCATATACAGATATCTAGTATGCATTAAAAAAATACATATACATACAAAAACATACACGTACCCATGCATACATATATTGCATGTAAATGATTAGACTTTTTTTTTGGTTTTTTTAATTTTTTATTGTATGGGTGGGATCATTATACATGCGTTCGTTGATTTAAAAATACGTGGCTTTTGAATACTTACCTAGCTGTACAAATATGCATAGTATATTGTGTAATATGTGTTGTTTTATGTTTGAAATATTGATTTATCAAAAATGAAAAAATAGAAAATTGTAAATATAACTGTTACTAGTACGTTTTGAAGAGATGAATAGAAGGTATTCAGATTCGCTCCTCCAAATGTAAGTAGCTTACTTAGTACTCCCTACCTATAATTAGAAATATCTGTAGTGGTTGGTGTGATCTGCATTATTTACTTTTCGAAATATGCATTTGTGTGAAAGTGATATTTCTAGGATTTCACGCAAAGTTTTTTATGAAATTTCTCATGAATTTTCCTATAAATCATTTATTTTATAATTCTAATCAAAGAAGCAAGTGTGTATCAGTCCTGTACGCAACTTAATATGCTTAGAATTATTACATGCATGTTTGATTAGAAATTTGACTGAACATTTCATAGACGACATCATAGAAAATTAACCAATTTTATGAGTTTTTGTGAGATATCTTCCCAGACAAAATACATCATGAAGATTAAAGTTCAGCCATAAAAGATGTTCTAAATGTGTTATATTGAGGCATATCATATGTTATAGAAAGTGCCATTATTATTTTTAGAAAATGGAAATTTGATTTTTTCGAACTTGTGGAAAATGTCAAATTTTTAACTTTTCTTTTTCAATCATAAACTACACAGATATTTCAGAAATAAGTATTCTAACTTAGGCACATTATTCGAGGGAACCATTTTATTATACGAGAGTTATATAATTGTCTGACTCTTTATGATAAGTCTGCATTTTTTATTTTTCACTTTTTAGTTGTAGGTTGGGCTCCAAAAATTAAAAAAAAATTGGTGAAATAAATGTTTGCATAATCACTAGGTATAACTACAAAAACAACAACAACAACAACAAAAACAACTACTACTACTTATACTACTACTACTACTACTACTACTGCTGCTGCTGCTGCTATTACTACTTCTACTACTACTACTACTACTACTACTACTGCTATTACTACTACTACTACTACTACTTCTGCTACTACTACTGCTACTACTACTGCTACTACTACTTCTACTACTACTACTATTTAAAAAAACAGACAAAAAAACACACACACAAAAGGGAGAAAAAAGGGGGAAAAAAAAGAAAAAGAAAGAAAGGAAAAGAAAAAAAAGAAAGGAAAAAAGGAAAAAAAGAAGAAAAAGAAAAGAAAAGAAAATAAAAAGAAAAGAAAAGAAAAAAAAAGAAAAAAGAAAAGAAAATGAAAAAAGAAAAGAAAAAAGAAAAGGAAAAAAAGAAAAGAAAAGAAAAGAAAAAAAAGAAAAAAAGAAAAGAAAAGAAAGGAAAGAAAAGAAAAGAAAAGAAAAAAGAAATGAAAAAAAGGAAAATAAAAAAGAAAAGAAAAGAAAAAAAAAGAAAGAAAAAGAAAGGAAAAAAGAAAAGAAAAGAAAAGAAAAGAAAAAAGAAAATAAAAGAAAAAAAAGAAAAATATCATAATCTATGTATGTACATAGGTAGCCATTGTGCACTCGGTGCGTATGTAGGTAGAACTTATGCACCCGGACCGGTGGCAGGACTTCCTCTACCGTTAGTCGCAAGCTGGACTACTCGTTGGAGAATGCTACATTGCTGCTCGGGAAGCAGGATGCTGTTCCTCGCACTATGGCGCTACCAGAGATCAAGGTGGGAGGAGTCCCGTGCACCCCTGGTAAGTGGGGGTGGTTTGTGTCTGCGGCTGGCAAGGATTATATGGCAAAGCCGGAGACGCACCTTCGCCTCGGCAAGATTCTGCGTCAACTTGTCATGGCAACAACTGTCAAAGAGTACTTCCGCTTTGCCTATTCATACCACTCTCATGCAACGCAGGAAGTAGAGATATCCTGCGCGAGTGAACTGTACTTCTTCGCCTGGGTGCCTTCTGGCCTGGCAGATGCACTCGAGAGCAAGTACGCGAATCCAGCAGGTAAACAACGGTGCTATACATAATTAGTTGTGTACAACTGTGTACATACTTGCTGTGATTGTTGCATGTTTGAGGCGAAATCAAGTGCGACTGGGACGAGACCTTCCCAAAGACAGCCGACAAGCTGAATGTAAAGATAACCAAGTACATTCAGCGTTCGCATCAGCAGGCGGCCCTACCCTCGCCTACTTCAACTAGGTCGTCTTCGTCTTCACCTGTGATCGGGTTAGGTCCCTCTGTTGTCGCATATGTAATTTTAAACATCAAAAACAAAGTTAAGTGAGCTGCTGAATCGATTTTAATAAAATTATGTATTATTGAAGTTTGCATGATCCTTTTTAAACTACTTTAATTAGCTTGAAAAAAATTTTAGTAGTTTTAATGAACGACGTCAGCAAAGTTGTTTGTTCCGGGATTTTGCGTACATTGCGTACATTTATCCACAAATTGCCGCATTCCCTCCGGGCCGTGTTCACAGAAGGGACATTGATTTGTCCAAAACAAGGTTTTGAATTTTTTTTTTTTGAGAGCAAAGTCGGTTTGTGTGATTTTTGTCTTGTGTTTTTATTGTGTCTACTGTACTAAATTCAAATGTTTTTGTACATTCTGTCTTCCAACACCAACCATACGCTTCCCTACCAATTTTTTGTTTTGTGCTTTCAAAATTGCATGTGTTTGCTTGTGTTACGTGCTTTTTTTGAAAATGCTTGCCACCATCTTGTTTTTCTTCCCTTCTGTTGCCTACACATTATATCTTGCTGTGCTTTGTGTTCTCATATGTTCCCATACTGTGTTTGTCCACTTTTGCATAGAAATTTGTGTGTGCATGTGCTTTTTTCCCCTATAACGGACAGCATAAAGTTGCTGCCTCCTGTTGCTGTCCGCCATTTTGTTTTCGTCCCTTTTGTTGTCCCTGCATGTTGTTTTATTGCAAATTTTTGTGTATTGTTGTTGTATGCATGTTGTGTGATTGAAAAATGCTTGTGTGCATGATTGGTGTACTAGTTGGTGTGTTTGTTTTCGCTGTGAGAGGGGGTTGTGAAATGTCGTTATTCTGTTTCTGTCTTGTTACTGTTTGCCCTACTTGGCACTCTTGTGAAATACATGTATCCTATACCTGTTTTCTTTGTTTTCTCTTAGCTTACATGTTGGCTGTCTTGAACATGCACAAAACGTGTGTTTTTATGTTTGTTTTCCTTGTCCTTGTCAGCCTTGTTTTCCTTATCTGTCTGTGCACTTTTTTTTTCTGCAACTACTTTATGTGTTTGTGTCAAATACCTTTCCCCTTGCCTTGACCTGTGTTCCTACATTGTATTTACATGTCCCCCAAGTAATCCCCCCCTTCAATTCACATTTTCATTCACGTTTTCCGTTGCCACTCACGACATGTATGCTTGTATTTATCCATTTTTTTGGTTTTTGTGTCTCTCTCGTTGTTCACATTCACCTATGTGCTATATGTAGTCTTTTTTGCTTTTCTGTGTTTGTTCTTGTTGTATATGAGGTGCTCTTGGAATCTGATGATAAATTTGTATTTTTTTCAGGGTGTCTACATGCAGGCTGCGCTTCCTTTGGTGAACGACCCCGTCTTTGGCCCTCCCCACTTCGCCGACCTCATGTCAGAGCGTCAGCTCACTGACTTGGTCGAGGGGTGGAATGTGGGGTGGCCTGCTGCGGTTCCTGGGGAGGAATACGCGGTTACCTTGCGCCGCGTCATTTATGCTGCCTGGCCCCAGCACGTTGGGGTGGAGGGGTCCCGCTCCCCCCTCCGCACCGAACGTAGGGAGGTCTGACTGCACAACGTGGCAGCAGCCCCCCCCCAGACCTGGCATTAGGCCAAAAACAAAATTCAATAGCTACCAAGACTTGTTTTTGCTCCCCCGGCAAACCCCGGTAGCCCTGGCACGTCGTGCCTTAGGACAGCAAGTTCTATCTGCCATTACTCTTAGGCGGGGTGCAAAAAGCAACCTTGATTTCAAAGTGATGTCGGACTTTGAACATCCCCCCAGTACCGTCCGTGCCCTCAAAGAGGGCACGGGCGTTAACATCGTCTACGACACGATCAGTGACGACCCGTCACTGCCGTTCCGGGGTGTTTTGGTGGTGGGGTTCCCCGACTTACATAACATCGCTTCTGCCATCACCGGGCAGCCACCAAGTGTGGATATGGACGTGAGCGTCCTGACTGCTTACAAGTCAGAATTGAGGAGGGTTGCGACAATCCTGAAGGACAAAGATCACGTTGTCAAAAAAAGAAAACGTGCAAAGCCCGAGGAGGTGCCCCCCCCCCTCCTTTTTTTTTTTCGTTCTTCTTCTTCTCCTTCTTCTTCTTCTTCTTCTTCTTCTTCTTTTAGGAGCAACCCCAGAAGTTCTACTTGGTGGCGACTTTCCGTTGGGTGCGTCACTGGCGGGTGCTGGCCCGTCAACACTCCGTCATCAACGTACCCCGGTTTAGGCCGGGGTACCACAAGGTGGTTATCTTTTTTTGGGTCACCTCCTTCTCTCTCTCTCTCTCTCTTTACAACCCCCCCCCCCCCACCTTGGATCAAAGGATGAGCGGGGCTTCCTCGATCAAAGGATGAGCGGGGCCTTGGTATTTCATAGAAGTTAGTTCAAGAAACAAAGTCCGAGTTTGTTTCTGCCACAAATCCGCTTCCGTGTCAGTGAAAATGTGCGGATTGCTGATTTTGCGAAATTGATTCCACCAGCCCGCGCAAAAAGTCTTAATATTTTTCCAGCGGCCCGGGCAGAAAACATTTTCTAGATTCAAATTGTCATCGTAAACTTCCGACATAAAACGACGCAACGCTACACCGCGATCAAGTCCAGTCCATTCATGATCTTTTTTTTTCGTCATTATACCGACATTTGAAACAGGAAATTACCTTTCCCGCCCGGTTTTTACCTGCAAGTTGATCTTTGAAGTGCGCGAGTCTTGAGTCAAGGG
Organism: Paulinella micropora; assembly: GCA_019918135.1. Classification (NCBI taxonomy): domain Eukaryota; phylum Cercozoa; class Imbricatea; order Euglyphida; family Paulinellidae; genus Paulinella; species Paulinella micropora. The sequence goes on along the minus strand of WBZZ01002612.1, from coordinate 30,918 downwards.
ACGCGTGCGGTGAATCAAGCGGAATGTCCAAACTCCAAGGGACACGAGGCTTTCCTGTTAAAATCTCTCGTATAATATAGTCAGTCATCCGGCCGCACACACGCAGCATCATGTGCAGCAAGTCTGGTATGTGTCTTTCAAGCGGGATGAAATGAAAAAGTGATTGTGCATGTTTTTTTCCGGGTTGTGATGCATCATCAGTGCTCTTTCTAGTCACACCCCACTCTACCTCTAATGTTACAATCCCCGAAGATAGCTCAATAAAAAGTCTGTAATACAACCAGACACAAATCCCCAAAAGAGAATTATGTCTCGTTATATTAGCTCAGTGAAGCCGAAAAGAAAACTGCAACAGACCAAGGTTAAAATGACATTAGGTCAAATCCGGCCAAACGATATTGAAAATAATGGGAAAAAACTAGGTGCACCTGACACCAGAAAAAGGGTACTTTTTACCGGCTATCCGGGGGGTGATGCCTACAGTACCCCTTCCCGTTTTTATGACGGAAATATGCAATATTTTCGTCATATAATTGCTGATTTCTTTTCTGCACAAACGCTACGGGGTGTCGCAACTAAGTGCATTAACCCACGGATAGACGGTGCAGTGGATATATAAAACGCATACGCCAGACACGAGTCAACTATAAATCTCCAGCCTCGTTTTTGTAAATAAAAACTCCTCCTTCCACACTTGTTGTCCCCCCCGTAACTTAATTCTGAGGCAGTATGTCAAGAACAAATAGTATTACTATTGCAATAAAAGCAGCGTTATAATTTTTCTCCTCCAAAAACACTTCCGATCAGTAAATACATTGTCTTTTAATAACATACCCTTGTATTCAATCGGTTACCTTAATATAGTACTAGGTGGCCAGACCTAATAACTATATCCAAAGCCGGGGTGAGTGAGCCCGACCATGCGATATGCCGACACAAGTAGAGACGGACCGTGCTGGTATGACGATATTAAGTATATCCAAAGAAAAAAATTTAATATGTCTACTATGAGAACATTTTTTGAGAACATCACCCTGGATACTTGAAGCAGGGTCGTACCAGGAACACCATCGCTAAACTCACAAGCGGTCCCCTTATACGGTGTCGTATCCATTTGCCGATTGACCCTCGCACTCATATGTTGCGATAAAAATGCCAAGTAACAACAATGGTATAAAAACACTTTAATAAGACATGATCTGACATGTGCACTATGAGATTAATCCACATGCAGCTTTCAATGTCCGACGCGTGATAAAAGAAAAAAATGTCACTTACTGCCTTCGTCGCCTTGCGCGAACCCCTTTGCCAGGTGGCGGGCCGCCAACAAAAGTCAAGTCAAACTTCGACTCCTCCAGAATGTCCCATATTTTGTTAGGGATGGCGCCCAAAGATAAGTCAAAAGGAATATCAAGCACTCCTCTAGGCAGTGACTGAATAGTCCACGCAGTGTGGTCTTTGTCTCGAAGGGTAATAGTATCATCCCATGTCTCGAGATTTTTCGCGTCTTTGTACACCGGTAAATATTGTCTAGCTTTTGGATCCTCAACAGGGTCCATGCTTCTCCAAAAATGGAGTACCGGTTGTATTGTTTTTGCTGCTAAGGATCTCTTCGATGTCCGTGCTGCCCGTGTAGTCTGCGGGACCGCCACAGCTCGCATGAGATAAAGATCTGAGAGAGTGTCATCGGCAACATGAGATTCTGCCGGTCTCAACAGATAAAAAGCGTCTCGGACCCACTTGATGGCCGCAATCGCCTCTCCTTCCTTCCATCGCACATGTCGAATGTCCACATTACCCGCGTTCGGGTTAGTGTCCTTCTCCCCTCCTCCTCCATGGACATCCGTCGCTCGCGTCGATCTCACCACCTTCCTCGGTTGGTCGAAGATGAGATCGTTTTGCGCTCTCCTCTTCTGCGCCTCCGTGAACTTCTCCTTCGTACCGCCGCGGACTATGGGGGCTTTAGACTGAGTCCCCGCCGCGCTTTTGCGGTTTGAGTCTTCCTTACTCTCCTTCTCGGTCTCCTCCTTCTCCGTGACCGGTGCCCGATAGGCATTCTCCTCCTCTAAGGTATCCTCCTTCTGTATAGGCGGTACCTCTTTGAAGTCCTCCTTCATCCGTTTCAACGCCTCCTCAACGGATTCATCCTCAAGTAAGAAGGGGTCATATTTGATCAGCCTTCGAACATTCACAATCTGCACCTTCCCTCTACCCCTGATCTTATAATTCAGAGGTCCCATCTGTTCCATGATCTGGTATGGTCCTTTCCAGTGGGTAAACAGCTTAGAGCTAATCCCCTTAGGGACTTGAGGATGGTACAAGAGTACAATATCCCCAACCTGGAAACGGACTTGATCTAAGTGCGCTTGTCGCACTCCTTGTGCGTCAGTCTTTCTGCGCTCCGCCTCCCTGTGCGCCGCAACTATTTGTTCCGCCTCCATCTTCGCTCTTAGTCTCATCCCGAACAACTCATCCTCATCTGCCCAAGTGTCTTTTGGATGCAGAAGTGAGGTTGGGATATTAGGCTCTCGGCCGTAAACCAATTGATATGGCGAGACTGAGCTCCTGGCTCCTCCTAATGCCGATGAGGGTAGACAGTTCATTGCAAAGGCAAATGAAGGTGCTGCCTCCACCCAGGCTCTCTGATTCTCCTTCTTCATACAGTACATCTTAAGCGAGGCTTTGAGAGGTCTATGTACCCGCTCGATCTTGCCATTCGCTCTCGGGTTATAGGCAGTAACATATTGCCATTTCATCCCGTAGTACTTAGATAGTCTGTCGATGACTTCATTATTAAAGTCAGAACCTCGATCAGAACATATCTTTCTAGGCACTCCGATCTGCGAGACGATCCTATCGATCAGAGCCTCCGCAGTTGTCTTGCCTGTAGCGTCCTTAACAGGAACAACCCAGACATAATTGGTGGCTCGATCTATTGCGGTAAGAAGGTATCTGTACCCTTCTGCCGATTCGGGGAAAGGTCCCACATGATCGATGTGTAAAAATTCAAACATCCCGGCGTGTAACGGGAATGTACCGATCAGGCCAAAGTTCGCCTTCAGCGGTGTCTTTGTGGTTTTGCATGGGATGCATGCGTCCACTTCCCTGTCTATCTCCTCCTTCATCCCTTTCCACCAAAATCGCCTCGCTATGAACCAATGAGTTCTTTGTCGACCCGGATGTGCCAGTAAGGGGCAGTTATGGGCTGCGACATATATAAAGCGCCTCAACTTCTCTGGTACCCAGAGAGTCCATTTGTCAGGCTGTGATGCAAATTTGCCATGCTGGCCCTTGTACCACAATAGCCCATCTCTCCACGCCATCTCCTTCATCTGATCTTTGATCTGTGGAGTCTTTTTAAGCTCATTAGGGTTCTTGTATAACGTTATGAGATCCTTGAACTCCGGATCCGTCGCCTGTTGCTGCCTCCACGCGGTAGGCGAGGCGATATGAATAGTACCGTCCTCCAACCTTACTCCTACCCTTTCCGGGTCTTCATCAAGCTCGCTTCGATTTTCCTGTGGAGGTTCAGTACAGACCTCAGTCGTCTCCTCCTCTTCTTTTATATTCGCCTTCGCGTTCTCGTATGCCTCATAAGACCACTCAGCGTCTTCGAGAACATGCGTCTCACAGCATATGCCATGCTCCGGGCCTTGAGGACTATATCGTAGACCCGTGCGGTCATAACGAACGCCTCTTGCCATCTGCATCGCCTCTATGTGGCTCACCTCGTATACCTTGTCCGTGGACAGGTCCATCATCTCCACTGATGATACGAGAGCCGACACCTCCGACTGAAACTCTAGCCTGGAAAGGCTATCAGATGTACATGCATTCATATTTTCAGGTGCAAAGTGAAGATTTTTGCGGCATTGAAACTTTCTGGGGATTCTGGTTCCTGGTCTTCTGACACTGGCAACAAAGATTGATGCAGGTATGAATGAATGTATGTATGTATGTATGTATGTACATTGTATGTATGTATATAAATATACATATATTCATGTATGTATGAATGCATAACTGCTTTTATGTCTGACAGTGCTTGTGTATGTATGGATGGATGAACTGATGTATCTGCATTGAATTTTTATGTATGTATAGAGATTGGTCGACAGCTCTGCCAAGAATCATTCGCTGCAAAGCGAGAAGAGCGAGAGGCTAAGTCAATGATGATTTCAGTAAAAGTAACAATTCACTCTCTCGCTTGAATGCTCCCTCCTTCCTCTTTGTCTCTTTCTTTCTCTCTCTTTCTCTCTCTCTCTCTCTCTCTCTCTCCCTCCCCCCTTCTCTGCTCCACTCTCTCTCTCACACACACACTATCTAGATTTATTTACAATTTTATTCTTTGTTCTAATTTGCAATCATGGTATGTGTGAACAGGAAAGCGAGGGAATCCTGCAATGCTTTGGTCCTGCTGCAAGATGCGAAAAGAAGGGAAAAAATCGCAGGGTTCCTTATCTCGAGACTGTGGAAGCAATCAGAGAGGAAGAGAAAAGTGCGAAGGGCAAGGGCAAAAAACGAATGAAGGGATTGACACACCCAGGTATTCGCAAATTCCTGAAGCCCCTGGTGGTGTCGATTGGTAATTCTGGCAGCCTTCCTCCGCTGTCTTCTTCGTCTTCATCTTCGTATAGATCTTCCTCTTCGTCTTCACCTTCGCTTCTGTCGTGGTCGTCTGCGCCGGCGTCGGCGTCTGCATCAGCGTCGGTGGCCGCAACAACCAAGGCTATCAAGAAAGAAATAATCGAAATTGATGGATCAGATGAGGAGTCTAGCAAGGTTACAATGTACATACATACATACATACATACTATTTTATACATATAGGCCGCAGTGAAAAAGCGCAAAATGAAGAGTAAGAAGGAGTCCGAGGTAAATGCATACGTACATGCATGCATACATACATACATACATACATACATACATACATACATGCATACATACATACATACATACGTACGTACGTACATACGTACGTACATACAGACACACTATTACGTACGTACATACAGACACACCATTCTTGTAGGACGCGCTAGAATGGACTTGCAAAATTTGCACCTACGTGGACAATCCTCCAGACTTTTTTGCCTGTGAACTTTGTTCTGCGAAGCGAAATCAGGATCAGCTGCAGGCTGATGACAGCGATCGTGGCGACGCGTCCGAGGACAACGACAACGACTTGCCCCGTTTGTTTTTACGATTGCCACTCAGCAACTCCGACAACGGCAACGACAACGACAACGCCTGGCCCAACGAAAATGCCAACGATGACACCAAGTCGAACGATGACGACAGCGACAGCGACAGCGACAGCGACAGTGCAGCTGCTTCAAGCAACACTGCAAAAGTGCTTGGCCGCGATGTTGCAGCAGGCGAGGAGCTTCCTGGTGAGGAGACATTTATTGCGTTCGAGTGGGTTGATTATGACAACAACAAGCAAGTCAAATGCAAATCCAAGAAGAAAGTGAAAAGGTTCAGCTTGGGCAAGGCTATTAAGGTGGAAGTAAGTCCAGTTGATCTTAATCTCGAATCCACAGTTCTAGTTCACGTTTGGGGCCACCCAGCAGGTTCCAACCAATATACGGGAAAGTATCGACCTGCTTGGCTACATGAAGAAAAAGAAAAGCAATCTATGAACGACCCAAGCACAGCGGCAGAGGAATTTGAACGTTGGGAGAAAGACGTTTTAGCAAGTCACATCATTTCCCTCGATGTTTACATGCAAAGATGTGATGATGGTGATGAGTCACCCTTACGAATTGCATCAGCCGATCAGGAGCAAATCAAAAAATATTTACGTCGATACAATCACACTTGAACTTCGATTCATCACTGTTTTCAAGTTTTGATTTGCAGCGTATTTTCATTATCCATGCCTGCAGTCTAGTTTTAGTATTTTTTTATTGCTTATGAATTTTTGTCGTTTGGTTTGCTTCATTTATACATATGTCGTTCATTGCATTTTGTTCTGACGTTTTAATTTTTTCTGATAACACTTTTAATCAGTTTTGTTTTCAGTTAATAGGTTATTTTCACACTTATCTCTATTATTAATAATATGTGTGATAAAATTTTCAAGTGAAATTATTATATAATATTAATAAAACTGTCCTTACGTAAATTTAATTTAATTTAATTTCATTGTCAAACCCGAGATTTTAATCAGGCATCGCCTTATTGAGATTACTAATAGCTAATACTGCCCGGTTGATAGAATTAGTAAGAACTATTCAAATGTTATTATTACAGTCGGCTGGGTCACTGTTGGTATTAATATTAATATTAACATTAAATATCGTAAATTTCAATCGAAACAAGGATTTTGACTGAAATGTATTTTTTAATTAAAAATAAATTTCTGACACAAAGAGAATATTTTCAACCAAAACTAAAAAACTTACTCAAAACAGAAAAATCAAATTTTTTTTTACACTTGAATGTCGCTAGCAGTATTATTTATTTATTTATTTATTTATTTATTTTTTTGTCGGATCCCTACAAGGACAATTTTTTTTTCGTTCGCCAGGTCCAGGGAAAAAAAATTCTCTGGATCTGAAAAAAAAATTCAAATCTAAAAAGTTTTTTCTAGACCAGATAAATTTTTGTCTGAACCAGGAAAAATTTATCGTACCCGACAATTTTTTGTCAGGTCCCGAAAAATATTTGCTACTGAACTTACTTCTGAAAAAATTTATGTGTATTTGTCACCATAGTGATTATTCTTTTTCTGTAATAAAGTGTGAAGTCCGACCCTCTCGTCATCAAGTGATGTTCCCTCTTGTGCCTTTATTGCTACACTTTTCACATCTGTGCTTTGATTTGCCTTCCTTGAGTTTGAAGTTGCTTTTTCCTTGTTCCCCTTTCAAACTTTTTTCATTCCATGTTTCTGTTTCTTTCCTATTTTTACCTTTCTCCTGTTTGCACCCTCTCTTGACATCTGCTTTTCACTTTTCTTTTTTTTACACAAGCACTGTTTTATTGAATTATTAATATCAATAATGGAATCATTGCCACTCGTAGAGCTGAGTGGGAAGAAGAAGAGATAAAATTGTATTATCAAGAGCACCTAGCATCACCAAAAACCAACTCTAACACCAAAAGCTTTGTACCTGGCAATCGTTTCTTCAAGTACAAACAGGCTAGCAAGGAAACTTGAAATCCCGTAACACCCTGTCTAGTCCAACTATTACTAGCGACATTCAAGAGGGGAAAAAAATTATTTTTTATATTTTAGTTGAAATTTATTTTTTGTGTCAGAATATTATTTTTGATTAAAATCCTATTTTTGATTAAAATCAGATTTTTGATTGAAATCTGATTTTTAATGAAAATCTAATTTTTAATTGATCTAACATTTAGAGTGATTCAAAAATCAATTTATTAATAGGTAGAAAGTTTGCCGGTGATATTGATATTAATATTAGTTGAATATTCGTATTAATGTAATATTAATGCTTACAATCATTATTGTTAATATTTCGTAATATTAAATATTTGATGAATTATTTTTGTCTGTAATATCATTCTTGCTATAGCTACTTATGAACAGAACAATCTCAAACTCGTGACATGCAATAGTTAGTATTTTGCGCAGGCAGCGATGACCGCACATAAATACAGGCAGCGATGACCGCACATAAATAAAAATAATCAATCAGCTTCTTCTAATTCTTTGAGAAGTTGCTCACGATCTTTAGCAGCGATGAACTCACCCTGTAGATAGAATGAATCCATGATATAATCCTCAGCGTCGACGCCGACGGAGTACGGTTGATATCTCGAATGATTGTTCTCGACAGCAATCTTCTCGTATGGAAAGTGTTCAGTTTCCATCATATTATGATTCATTCTTTCAGGATCCAGCAAGGTCCGAATTCTAATTTCACCTGCATATGAAGAAATGTATATTACAATTTCCATAGCACCAATTCCACACATTTATATAAGCTGGTTACCCATACATGAGGCAGGTCGTGAGCAATCTGTTTCTGGACGATTCCGTAAATATGTCAGTATACTTAAGTTTCTGTCTTCAGATCAGGGGCACAAACAGTAGGTTTTATGCCTATTGCCTTGCGAATACTTGCAGACGTAAAAAACTAACTTGGTCCGTAGCTTGCCATGTTAAATGCAGCCATCGCGTCTAACATAAATAAATCAAATTTCTAGTTCAGCTCTTTCTTCAGCGCAGGTAACACTCCTGAAATTTTGCTTGCATCGAGCGTGGTTACGTGTTCAAAAAAAACACTCTTTTCTTAATATTGCAGCTCGCCAGGGCCACCAAAAAGCTTCTAACCTTGCTGGTTTACCTGACTTCTCTTGCTGGCGTCGCACGAGTCAACCATTGGCTGATCAAATTCGTCGTCACTTAATTTTAAAAACAGTTGATTCACATCAGGCTGGCTCTCAGAG
>WBZZ01002612.1:10000-12500 GCA_019918135.1 Paulinella micropora | reverse complement strand
CCAACCACAGCAGAGAGAGAGAGAGAGAGAGAGAGAGAGAGAGCGAGAGAGAGAGAGAGAGAGGGGGGGCGGGGGGGGGAGAGGGAGATAGAGTAGAACCCTACCCCCCGCCCTCTCTCTCTCTCTCTCTCTCTCTCTCTCTCTCTTCTTGTGCTGTGTGGCTGACCCCGCCGCCCAGTCCGGAGAAGACGGCAGGCGTGGGCGCGGCTCCAGGGAACGGCCTGCACCAGACCGGCCGCCACACCGAGCGCAACGAGTGAGAATGCGGAACGGAAATGCAGCCAAGAGTGTGGCCAGCAGACCGGCAGGCAGTACACGAGAACACGTGAGTGCAGCGGAAATGAAGGCAACAGTGCGGCAACCGGCGTGGCAGAACAGGCAACAGGCGGCGGCACAGCACCGTGAGAAAGGGTAGCCATCGGGGCGCTTGGCGGCAACAGTGAGGAAGCAGCTGGGCACACACGGTGGCCGAGGAGCAGCGGAGGCAGGCCAGAGCATAAAAAAGGCAATACTCAGGCAGCGCGAGCACAACAGGGCAATAGTCAGGCAGCCCGAGGACAAATAGGCAATAGTGAGGCAGCGCGACCTGCGCGCGCGCCGCGCGGGGGTGTGTGCGTGGTGCGCGGCGGCGGCGGCCGCTGCGGTGGGCGGCGCGTTGCGCGTCAACACGTCCAGCACCAGCGCGTCACGGTCGCGCCCGTTCGCAAACAGCGCGCGCGCACCTACCCGCCAGCACAGGCCAGCGAGCAGGGGCAGTCAGTGGCGCTGTATGTCAGCGAGCGTGTGTAGCGGGCTCCGTGTGTATGTGTGCGTTTCTATGCCTGTATGCGTGTGTGCTTTCTTTTAAGGGGTTGGGTTAGGGGGGGGGGGGTCGTGCAGAGGAAGGTGAGGCGGTGAGTGTGGGGGGGGCGGGGTGTACTGGAGGACTGGGGCAGGAAGCGCGTGGCTTGCAGCACGTAGACGGCCCAGTGCCACAGGCCCAAGAGCTCCAGCTGCGCCGCGAAGTCCAGAAACACCTGACACACAACGCACAGCCACCACAACACACCTCGATGCACAGACATGCGTGTACATACACACCACACCACCCACACCCAACCGACCAAACATGGATACACTCACGAACATGAGCACACATGCAGGCGCCAGATACGTACACACAGCATGCACGCAGCACGGCATTCAAGGCGGCGCGCAGCGGTGCAGGCGGCACGCGACACAGCTCTCTCTCTCTCTCTCTCTCTCTCGTTCTCTCTCTCTCTCTCTCTCTCTCTCGCTCTCTCTCTCTCTCACACACACACACTCTTTCTCATCTCTCTCTCTCTCTCTCTCTCTCATCTCTCTCTCCCTCTCCCTGTCTCTGTCTCTCCCTCTCTCTCTCTCTCTCTCTCTCTCTCTCTGTGTTTTGTTGTTGCTGTTGTTTGGTTTGTTTTGTTTGCTTGCTGGCTTGTGTTGTTTCTTTGGTGTGGGTATCAAGAAGGCGCACGCAAAGGGGGGGGGGGGGGGGGGGGGGGGGGGGGGGCTGCGACGGTGCCCGACCTGGGAGAGGAAGGGGCTCTCGCGGATGTGGGTCTGCGGCAGGTAATGCAGCAACAATACCATCAGGTGCCTGCAGACACAGCATCAGCCAACACACACACAGCAGATGGATAATAAGGGGAGACAGAGGAGGCAGCGTGTGTGTGTGTGTGTGTGTGTGTGTGTGTTTGACCATGGCGAGGAGTAGTCTAGCGCGGAGGGTGAGATAGGAATAGGAGGCAGCATGTGTGTGTGTGTGTGTGTGTGTGTGTGTGTGTGTGTTGTGTGTGCTTGACCAGGGTGTGGAGTAGTCTAGTGCGGAGAAAGAGATGGCCAGTGGAGAAGCGAGCGCGCGCGCGCGCGTGTGTGTGTGTGTGTGTGTGTGTGTGTGTGTGTGTGTGTGCTTGACCATGGCGTGGAGTGGTCCAGTGCGGAGGGAGAGATGGCCAGTGGCGAGAGCAGCGCTGCCAGCGCGCGCCGCGGTTCCTCGTACAGCTAGATAGCAGTGTGCACAGTGCAACTGGAGCAAGAACACCCCGCACACACGCCAGCCAGCCGCCACGCGCCCCGCCGCCCAATGCACACCCGGCAGCAACAGCAGCAGCAGCAAGAGGAAGCAGGCACAGCTAGCCCCGTGCACTTACACCGACAACAAAACCGCCGCTTGCAGCTCTGCACTTGGAAGACCACCAGCAACAAAACAAGGACAGAAGCAGCAGCAGCACCACCAACAGCAACAGCAGCAGCAGCAGCCGAGCAGCGCCACGGACGGCAAAGAGCAACACCCACTGCAGACTCCGCCGCCGCGCCACACACACACACACACACACACACACGCGCGCACACATACACACGCACACACACACACACACACACACACACACACACACGCGCGCGCGCGCGCGCGGAAGCACGGGGCAGCAAGCCAGCAGACAAGCCGATCAGGGCGATGGCAAGCCAGCGGCAGCTAACTGGCTAGCGG
>WBZZ01002612.1:0-2500 GCA_019918135.1 Paulinella micropora | reverse complement strand
GACGATGGAGGCGCATGTGCAGAAATGCATCAGCCATTGACAGAGAAGCACTATTATTATTATTATTATTATTATTATTATTATCCTGGAGGGGTGCACAAGATGGCACTCCATGGGAAGAGGAGGTGGTTGGGCCTCTCCCCACGAAGGTGACCGCTTGGGGAGGGCGGTCACCGGGATATGCGCAACTCTCAACTGGGCATTTACTCGGTAGGGGTTCGGCCAGGCAGGTTGTGGGGTTGTCTGTTGGATTGTTGGTTGGCTCGTTTTTCTTGGCTGTTGGTTTGGTTTCCTGGTTAGCCCATTTTCGCCGAATTTCCTGCCGAGTAAATGCCTGGGGGCTTCCAGTTCCGGTTTGGTGATCTTGTTGAGGTGAGCATTCGGAGGAAACAGTACCGAGATGGGTTGAAGATAGGATTCACATTGAGCCGAGATGGGGCTGAGTTGACCTGTTCCAACTCGGCTCCATTTCGGCTTCATGTTAATCCTATCTCCATCCTATCTGGGTTTTGTCTCCTCCCTATCTTCGCTTCTTCGGGGTTGCCTAACTGGAACACATGATGACGCGCACGTTGGAGAGGGGCTTCAGTCGGTCCCAATGCCTTGCCAGTGCCTTGCTGCGTTGCCGTGCCTTGCCCCATGCATTCACACCCTCCACCGTTGCATTTCTAACTGAGCAGCTTCGGCTGGGATTACTATACTTGTCTGTAAGACCCTATAGGTACCGCTAGGTTCGCGCCTTCTATACCCACGTGGGGGAAGGAGTTTCAGCGGCACGCCGTCCGATCTGGCTCCACTCGGGACACCCGTACCTCATGATGTGTATTGTTAGGAGCAGCTGAAAGTCCATAAGGCATGAGAGTAGAGGCGTTGGCGATGCGATGGAGAGTGTGTGTAGTGCGTGAGGCAGGTTCTGGCGACGCTGGGGGTGCTGGCGGGCGCCGAAGGGCACGAAGCGACGCGGCAGCGTCCAGTGACACCGGCGGAAATGCGTGTAGTGTGTGTTGCAGATACCGCCGATGCTATTTGCATGGACGGGCGCTTTCCTCGGCGTAAAGAGGCGCGGCGGTGATGGCCAGCGACATTGGCCGTCTACTACTCTCAATGGATTACAAATACGCGAAGCACGGAGCTACCACTGTGGCCCTTATGGGACAAGGTAGAATCGCCGAAGACCTGGACAATCCCCGTGGGAATGCCTCTTCGACGGGCTCTTGCCCGATGTCCCAGGATGGGAGGATGAGGGCTCGCGTATATGACGGAATTCCTGAACCACGTGGAGAGGCTATCTTAGCTGCGCCTCATCCTTCCTCCCCAAACCTGGCACACGGGTCGGCGCTTCAACATAAGGCGAGCGGCGCTATATGGCAGATGGCACCGCCGCCTCGACGGTACCGGCGGGTAGATCGGTACGACAAGGACGGGCGTAATCTGATTGTCTGGGGGCTCTCAGAACGCGCCAATCTACAGGAGATCGCCTCCAAAATGAGCGGTCTTGGTCTGGTGGTCCCGGTAATGGAGTGGCAAGGCCAGCGAATGTCTCGTCACCTGGAGCTGGTCTACGAGGACGATGACAGCAGGCAGACGGCGTTGCAGCAATTCAAACATCTCAAATTCTTCGGCAGAGGGGTCAATGTGGCCCTTGGGCGCAGGTTCAGGGACAGGGAACGTGTCCGAAGGCTTATTCGCATCCATCTGCGTGGGGAAGCGGCGGTCCGGAAGGAGGAAGCTGCGACGGGATATCGCGTCTTGCCTCTGCATGAAGAATGTGTCGATGATGTGCAGGTGGTGTCTTCGGAATTGGCTGCCGATGCACCTAAGTGTGTGTCTGAGTGTGCTGATGTGCATGTGGTGCCCCTGCATTCGGCGGCCAGTGCAGTGGGGGACCAACCTGCGCAAGCACCTGCAGAGGGGGCAGCACGAGGGCGGAAGCCAAGCGCGGCCGTCGGGTCCGGAAACGAGCCAAGAAGCACCGCTCCAAGCAGTTCGATACCGGCTTCAAGCTACTCGTCGCGAGTCACAACTGGCAGGGTAAAACGGGATACGACAACGTCGGCACGGCGGAATGGGCATCATTCTACAAGCACGAGGGCTGGCTAGTCATCGGGGCTCAGGAGCACCGCATGGGCAACAAGCAACTTTCCAAATGCAGCCTGGATGGATTCCGGATTTTTGGAAAACCTGCGGAGGTCAGCGAGAAGAATCGCTGCAAGGGTGGGGTTCTATTCGCGGTGGCTAACTTCCTTGGTCCGTATTGCAACCTGGTGTCAGCCCCCGTCGACCACCGGCAGCAAGTGTGGCTGCGTATCGCCTCGGGTGTTACCGGCGCTCAGGAGTGTGGGCAACGGCTACTTTCCCCAGGAAACGCAGGAAGAAGAGTCGTCAGAGGCGTATGCGGCCTGGCAGGCAGCTATAGCTTTTTTTTGGAGCCAAAGGTCTTGTGGTCACGGTGGCGGATGCCAACGCGAAGCTCGGGCCGGCATGCAGCCGAAAAGAGGAG
>WBZZ01002611.1:115000-116029 GCA_019918135.1 Paulinella micropora | reverse complement strand
TCGCATCTTCAGGGTCGACCTTCTCCGCCTGGTTTGATAGATAGATAGATAGATAGATAGATAGATAGATAGATAGATAGATAGATAGATAGATAGATAGATAGATAGATAGATAGATAGATAGATAGATAGATAGATAGATAGATAGATGGATAGATAGATATATAGTTAGATAGTTAGATAGTCAGATAGATAGATAGATAGATAGATAGATAGATAGATAGATAGATAGATAGACAGACAGACAGACAGACAGACAGACAGACAGACAGACAGACAGACAGACAGACAGACAGACAGACAGATAGATAGATAGATAGATAGATAGATAGATAGATAGATAGATAGATAGATAGATAGATAGATAGATAGATAGATAGATAGATAGATAGATAGATAGATAGATAGATAGATAGATAGATAGATAGATAGATAGATAGATAGATAGATAGATAGATAGATAGATAGATAGATAGATAGATAGGTAGATAGGTAGATAGATGGACAGATAGATAGATGTGTTGTGTGTCGTGTCGTGTCGTGTTGTGTGTTGTGTGTCGTGTTGTGTCGTGTTGTGTCGTGTCGTGTCGTGTTGTGTGTTGTGTGTCGTGTCGTGTCGTGTTGTGTTGTCGTGTCGTGTCGTGTTGTGTCGTGTTGCGTGTCGTGTCGTGTCGTGTCGTGTCGTGTCGTGTTGTGTGTTGTGTGTGTTGTGTGTTGTGTGTTGCGTGTTATGTTATGAGATAGCACGCAGCATCTCCAGGGTCGCCCATGTATGTATGTATGTATGTATGTATGTATCTATGTGTGTATGATGTATAATGTGGGTATAAGGCTTTGCAGCTCTGCCACCTTGCGTGTGTGTGTGTGTGTATGCAACCTCTAGCAGCATTTGCAGCTCTGACCGGTAGCGCACGTGTATTGGTGTGTGTGTGTGTGCGTGTGTGTTGATGTGTGTGTGTGTGTAATCTGTAGAAGTCTCTGCAGCTCTGATTGGTAAGCGCGCGTGTGTTGGTGTCTGTGTGTGTGTGT
>WBZZ01002611.1:77500-107500 GCA_019918135.1 Paulinella micropora | reverse complement strand
AAAAAAGCTAATATGAATTTCTGACGTCACGTTGACGTTGTTCCTCCGTCATACAACAAAAAGAAAAAAGGTTTTTCTGTGTGTGATAATTAAGACAAAGGCAGCACAGGAGGCAATCTTTGGTGTCAGACCACCGGTGCCACCAGCAACGGAAACAAGTTACCTTGAAATAAGTCACAGTAGTCCTGCTTCTGGTTTGTCTTTAGGAGTATAGTTTCCGTAAAGGAAACTGAGTATTATAGGGTCGCACTTGTGCACTGGGTTTCAGTGCAGTTTCATCACAGAAACCACACTAAGAGCCGTTATTCATTATTTTGTCTATCTATTTATAACAAATACAGAAAGACAAAAGAAAGAAAAACTGCTACCTTTAAATAATTATTATTTAAAGAAATAAAATAAAGACACATATAGGATGACAAACGAAGACACTCAGAGATTTAGAATGTCTAGAGGTTGTGTTATGGTGAAGAATAACGAAAAGAGGCCAATGGTAAAAGTTCAATGGAGAGAGGAAAGGTTATGTGTAAGAGTTTCTGTATCGGAAAGAAAAAATCAAAAGAGCAAGCATTGGAAGAATCAAAGAAATATCACGAGGAAAATATAATACCTAAATATGAGGAATGGAAAATTAATTACGATAAAGAAACAAGAATAATCAAAAAAGAAAAGAAGAAAATTTGGAAGCATAAAGATTTTAAGTGTGGATGTGGCGCTGAAATACATAATGGAAACAAAACGCGACATATGAAATCTCAGAAACATATTTCAGCAGAAAAAGAAAAACCTCCAGTTCCTCCAATGCCAAGCAAAGAGTATATGGAGATAATAAAGAAAGATGACGATGATAGATGTAATATGTGTGGATACATGGAACATAACTGCCACTGTGGTTGCGGGTATGGTAAGTATTGATAATCAAAAAGGTTTCTCTGCGGAAACCACTGAATTTCCATTTGAAGACAAGGAGGGTCCTTATATATAGGGGCACACACGAGGCCACGAGGGGACGACCGATTGAGGCAGACAAATATTTTAATTTTATAAAATTATATTTTCCTTGATATACTATTATCAAACATGGAGACACACACATATAACTGCCAGGTCTACAGGTTGGATAGATTAAGGGAATATAAGATAAATTACGAAATTAAGTCTGTCAGGGGTCGGGATGTTCTATATATCAAACCGAAGGTAAGGGGGTATAAAATTGATACACCGACAGCCCAAAACTACTTGAACCAAGTAAGAGGTGCGGTGTATTTCAAACACCATGCTATACCAATAGCACCACCTTTACCTACGATTGAAGAGAAAAAAGAGATGAAAGAAAATTACAGAGACTTGTTGAGGTATGGTAATTATGATATCATGAGGGACGACAGCAAGGAACACGAACTAGGAATAAATGAAAGCCGATATGCGGTAAGGATTAACTGCAACTTCCGATCATTCACGATGCGCGATGTGATAAGATTTATTGAGATTGTGTTGAACGACTTTGTAAAACGACAAGCACCCGAAGATAAGGTTAGCCTAGGTATTGAGTTTGTTGATTACTATGGAAAAGTATCAACAGGCTTGCACAAAGTTAATCAAATCTCTGTTGAAAAAGTTTTAGAAAGATTGTCGGCAATATTTCAAAGCAACGAAAGTCTTTACATGGATGAGAACGGAATAAACTTTGATAAATTAAAATTTGTGTTGAAATCTGTTAAAATGCCTACGGGCGGGACAAGGCTACAGGTTTTGAACAAATTAGATATATACAGAAAGAAAGGAGTAATCTGTATTACAAACAGCGATAACTTATGTTTAGCACGAGCAATCGTTGTTGTCAAAGCAAAAATTGAAAAACATCCAAAATTCAAGACGATACTAATGGGTAAAAGAAAGATACAGCAGGAAATTGCAGAGGCTTTACACGATGAAGCGAAAGTAATTAAGGATGTGTGTGGAATACCAGAAATTAATACATTCGCTAATCACATTAAATACAATCTGGTTATTGTTGAATTTCCTGACAAAATCATTTATAAAACAGAACTACTTAATGCGAACGGAGAACGGCTGACTAACCTTTACATTCTAAAGACTGAAGGACATTACGATGCCATAACTAACATGAAGTCTATGATAGGAAAGGAAAACTTCTGTGAGTTGTGTCTAAGGGGATACCAAAAAAGACACGCATGTGAAGCAAAATGTAGTATCTGTGAAACCAACGGATGTAAGGGAATAAATGACAAGAGCCAGTGGAAAGAATGTGAGCAGTGTAATAGAAAGTTTCCAAACACTGAATGCTTTAATAATCATAGGACGACAAACTGCGATATTAAAGCGAAATGTAAATCGTGCGGTCTTAATTACAGAAAGAAGGATGAGCACAAATGCGGATATGCGAAATGCCGAAATTGCAAACTAGTAAAACCGCTTGAACACCAGTGCGAAATAGTCCAAAAAGAAATCTTACCGCCGTCAGAGCAATACATATTCTTTGACTTTGAAGCGACACAGGACACAGGCGAGCACATTGTTAATCATGCGGAAAGCCAGTATTACGATGCGAAGGAACCGCCTATTATACATAAGAACATTCAAGATTTCTGTAATTGGGCTTTTGACACTAAACACAGCGGATTTACATTTATTGCGCACAATGCCCGCGGTTATGATTGTCAGTTTATTCTTAAGTGGTTGGTTGATAATGGACAAACTCCATTTGTAATCTATGAAGGTGGTAAGATTATGATTATGACACTTAAGAAGTATCGGTTTATAGACAGCCTAAGTTTTCTTACGATGCCATTGTCAGACTTTCCAAAGACATTCGGACTTACGGAACTTAAGAAAGGTTTCTTCCCGCACTTCTTCAATACTGCAAAAAATAGAAACTATGTCGGTGTAATGCCACATAAGAAACATTACGGCTACGACACGATGCGAGGAGATAAACGAAAAGAATTTCTTGAATAGTATGACGAACAAGTGAAAGCACATAACCACTTTGATATGGCGAAGGAAATCGGTGAGTATTGTCATTCAGATGTTGATATACTGAGAAAGGGGTGTATAGATTTTAGAAACCAGTTTCTAGAGTTTGGTATTGACCCTTTTCAATATACAACTATTGCGAGTTGTGCTATGGCTTTGTATCGTGCTAAGTTTATGCCAGAGAATTCAATTGCGATATTGAAAGCGGAAAAGCAAAACAGGATGACTTCTAGGGCTTGTGTAGAATGGTTAGCATACAGAAGCAGGTTAGACAAAACCGATATTAAACACGCATTCAACGGAGGTGAAAAAATGTTTCAACTCGGGCAATCTCGTGTGTATGTAGATGGATGGGATGAGAAAAACAAAACCGCTTATGAGTTTTACGGGTGTCATTGGCACGGATGTGATAAGTGTTGGAATAGCAATGCTTGAATGTGAAGAAGAATAAGACAATGGGCGAACTATACAAGGAAACAATGAGAAGAGAAAAACAACTTAACGAACAAGCAAAAGTAATAAGTGTCTGGGAGTGCGAATGGAGCCTGATGAAAACCAGTGAAAGACTGGCAGAGGATACAAACGAACGAATTACTGAACAAGAGGGACTAAACCTACGAGAGGCAATGTTTGGAGGTAGAGTGAATGCTTTGAAATTATATTGGAAATCACGACATGATAATGAGTATGCAAAATATATTGACATATGCTCACTTTATCCGACCGTGATGTATTACGACCTTTATCCAAGCGGACACCATATAATTATTAGACCAAACAATGACTACGAAAGAAATGAAATGAAAAATAAAATTATAAACAGAGAATATTTCGGAGTGGCTAAGGTTAAGATGCTACCACCTAGAGGATTACTACACCCAGTCTTACCGAAGGCGGACAGAGGTAAGATGATGTATTACTTATGCGATAAGTGCGGAATGACTGAGCAACATGGCGAATGTAAGCACACAGATAAAGAACGAGCAATAACAGGCACATGGGCAACTCCAGAAATTTACAAGGCCTTAGAGAAAGGGTATAAGTTGATAAAAGTATATGAAGTATGGCACTGGAAAGAACAAAGCAGTAGCCTATTCAAAGAATACATAAAGACATTCTTGAAAGTAAAACAAGAGTCAAGCGGATATCCCGCGGGATGTAATACGGAAGCAGAAAAGCAAAATTACATAAACAGCATGGAAATCAAAATGGGAGTTAAGATGGATGAAAGCAAAATATTTAAAAACGAAGGACGGCGAGCAGTGGCTAAGTTGTGCTTGAACTCTTTATGGGGTAAGTTTGGACAGAAACAAAATAAAACACAAAACAAAATGATAAAGGATAAAGATACCTTATACAAACTACTGAACGATAAATCAGTGGATAATATAAATATGAACATAATTAACGACAAAATTGTAGAAGCCAGTTATGACTTAAAACAGGATGCGGTGAGCGACCCGATTAAAACAAATATTGTGGTTGCTTTATTTACTACATGCCACGCGAGAATGAGACTTTACAATATGATGGCCAGATTAGGCAATAGGATATTGTATCATGACACAGACAGCGTAATATATACTACTAACAAAGAAATTAATGAGGTGGATGTAGAGACAGGCAATTTACTGGGAGATTGGACAGATGAATTGAAAGGAGCAAAAATAAAAACCTTTGTGGGAGGCGGGCCGAAATGTTATGGATACTTATTAGATAATGGTAAAGCCAGTATGAAAGTAAAAGGATTTAGTATGAACTATGAAACGAAAAAAGCATTGAATTTACCGAATATGTTAAGTGTAATAAGTTGCGGGCTAGGTATTACAAACACTGAATTATTTGAGAATGGAAAAAATGAACTTGCTGAATTGTTGGAGACTGATGAAGAATTACGGATTGCTAAGCGAATTGAGAAGTCTGGAAAAGTAGTTATAATAGAAAACAACAAAATTACAAGAGATAAACAAAAGAAAAAAATAACAAGCGAATACTTAGAAAAGATATTTAGTTTTACATATACGAAAAGACAAGTTATCGGAATTGTAGAGAATGCGATTGAAACTAGACCTTTTGGATATTAATGATATTTGAGAATTGCGCTTCGTGCTACGCACTCTCTCTTATTCTCAAACATCGTCGCCCATTAAATTATAAAACGATGTTTTGTGATGACGGCAGTCAGAACAAAATATCAAATATCAAATAATTAATTTTTTTCCATAAAATTTTTTACCACTCTATATAGACCAATGACAACCCTCACCAGACTATGTGAAAAATTTGAACAACTTTCAATTGAGAAGAAGAAGGAATTCTTTTCCGTAAAAGATGTGCAACAGGTAATTAATGAAGAAATTAAGGCGATTGAAAAACGTAGAGAAGGAAAACCAAAGGATACTTTTCCATTTGGCAAATACAAAGGAAAAAAAATTCAAGATATAGCGGTTATTGATAAGCCATACCTTGAATGGGTTATGAAACAGCCTTGGTTTGATAAATTCACCGACATTAAAAGTGAAGTAAAAAAATATTTACAATAAAAAATAAAATTTTGCTATACATATATCAATGACAGACCTAAGCACCAAGCAGGACTACTTGAATGAAATTGAAAAATGGAACATTGACAGCGAAGTTAAGAAACCCACTATTAAATGGACTAAACCCGACATTGTTTCTTTCTATGAGCAATATAAACCCCGCGACTCCAACGAAGTTGAAGTTGCGACCTTCGGTCAGCATGATAATGTTAAAGTAGTTATTCCGTCCAATGTTGATTTGCAAGATAAATCAACATTTGCTATAACGGACGAAGAAGAAAGCACTCCTTTTACGACAGCAGATTTAAAAGAAACGGGGATTACTGAAATAAAGGCTAAGGTCGGCGAAGAGATAGAGAATGCTACATGTACAGAAGAAGGTTGTATATTAAAGAAAGATGTTTTTCTTCAATATGGTAAGTATAAAAAAATGAAAATTGAAGATGTTGCTAAGATTGATAAACCATACCTTGAATATTTAATTCAACAACCTTATTTTAATAACAAAGACGCGGTAAAAAAATATCTTTGATATTTTATTCACCCGCTACGCGGTTTCATAAAACATCGTTTTTCCTTTTTTTTTCACTTTACCTTTCACGATGTTTGTTGAAGACGTAGTCTGAAACAAATATCTATTGGTCTTCTATAAAGTTCGCGATTACATTAATATTGCTACCAGCACCTGCCGTCACAGCCTTCTGTGTGAATGTCAAAATATCGTTCGGTGTTAATTGAATATCGTATGTTCTGAGACTAATCTGTTGAGTTGAGGCGGCATTTACATAAATCTTAAAAATTGTCGTTCCGTTGGCGATAGCGGTTGCTTTTGTGTCTGTATCTACGATTGAAGTTGTGGCATCAACATCAGCAAAACCAGCCCCTGTTAGCGTCCCATTCAATACCATTCTGACGACATTTGACTTAGTATCTTCATTTGTAATACTTACCAAGGAAGGAAAGACATTTGAATAGTTGGTGAGGCTATTATTGAATAGTGCTTTATTCCTGATACTTAAAATGGGGCTTTCAGTGGTGCTCGTTTTTTCGTCTCCTTCCGCAGTATTTGTAATACTTGTATTAATAGTATTTGACCCCTCAATGAATAAACTGGCACTCGCCGTTTTAAGAATTTGTATTCCAGTCTTTGCATCATTTCTCATTACGGCTGTAAAGGGTAATGTCGTATTTCGCAGGCTTACACCATTATTATCATTCGCATACTTAATCATATGAACTAGTTGGAAATCACCAGTCTCTGGATTTTCAATTGAAAACTTAATAGCGCCAAATCCAAGATACTGAAATTGAATTTGAAATACATTTCCTTTACTCCAGTCTAAGTTTGGCATAGCCGAAGTTCCATCGCAAGGGTCGTCCCAATCTTCTTGGTCAATATAATCTACAGCATTTCCCGAACAATGTGCGATATTCATTCCTGCTTGATTTTTGTAAAAATAAAAGCCATTGTTAAGGTCGTTTCCTATTCCAATAAATGAATAGTAATCTTTTGTATCATCCGTTGTCCATAGAGCAGTAAAGCGAGCAAGTACACCCGTTCCAGTTCTATATTTTATTCTCCTTTTACTTACTAATCCAGATCCGCCGTCGCATTTGCTTGAGTTTTCAATTCAGCCATATTATCCAAAAATGACACACTTGCTTTAGTTTCTGTTTTTGTCCATATCCTAGTCTTAATGGTATATGGAAAGATTTCTTGTAATACTGGTGTTAATTGCGCAGTTGTTGTTTCGCCGAAGGCTGTCTTCATATTATCAATGTGTCCATCATATCCTACTTTTAGGTTAATGAACTCTCCTTTAGGATTTTGTGCGATTAAGTTTCTCTGAGACATTCCTATATTATCAAAAAATAAATTAACTATCAAAATTAATAATTACCTATTACCTCACTGGATGAGTTATGAAATAGTAATAACATTCGCCTTTACTTGAACTTCTCGCTGAGTAATGGCCACGGTGTAATGGTTGTGAGCATTATTCGCAGTTGTCCCAATGAATTCCCATCGTCGCTCCATAGACAGGTCAAGTCCGCTAATCTCATTCTGGTCCTTGCTCCACAGCGGACGAGTGTTATCCCAAGCATCAACCCAGAACCAGTTATATTTGTATATGTCCGCATTCATCAAAGCTGAACCCTCAATCTTTGATTTCAAATACATATGGTCTTCTTCTAGGGAGGTATCAATATTAAACTCCTGCTGTCGTGCTCCGTCAAGTGTGGTGTAAAAATTTACAACCTTAGCCTGTGCTCTGTTATCGTGGTCATAAGCAGTATTCTTTTTTTCTTCGTTGTTAAAAACTGAGTGATAAATCTTCTTCAAACGGCGACCATGACCTCTGTCAGATCGCATAATAATATTTTGGGTTGTGGATGCTCCAATTGAGTTCTTATAAACATAAGGATAATCAATGTTAAAGCTCATACCCTCAGTGCTAGCAATCTTCGCCTGAATGGATTGAATGACATCAGGATTAGTTTCAACAGCCAGAAACAAAGCAAGATTAGTAACATCAGCACTGACAACCGTCCCCGCGGAGCCGACATTCGCAGTGTTAGCAGCAGTCGCCGCACCATTAGTCACTGTATAACTAGCTCTGTCAGTAGCACTCCACACAATCCGCATCGTCAAAATCTCAGGAAACATAATGGTTTTATCAAGCGCGAAAATAGTATTAATAAGCATACTCAAAGGAATTTTAACATTGATAGCAGCAGCACCATTAACACCTGCCAAATACTTTGCTTCGTTGTAATTAACATTTACAGGCGAAAGTGTGCCAGTGCCGTCAGTTAATGCTGTATCGTTATGGCGACGAGCACTAATGGATGGTTCAGCAAACATAGCAAGAGTTCTTGCCGCCACGTTATCAGCACCATCTGTCATCGCACGAAAGTTGGTTCTAGTAGCTTCAACAGCACTAACATTAATCAATCCATTCGCATTACACTTTTGAAGCATACAGCCGTATCCAGTAGCAATATCGTGATTAGGAAGGTCAAGGAAATCCTTCAGAGATATCTCAGGTTTCCAAAGCATTTTAGTAACCGTCCCGAGATGGTTAAGGTCGCACAGATAAACACCGCTACGGGTCTGAAGTTGAATTTGTCTAATGGATGAAAGGCAGTCCATAAAAATTCTACTATAAACGTTAGCACCACCTGTTCTCAGAGTATAAGTAAAACTCAAATAAGAGCGGGCGAGATTGAACGGACGACTGATAAGGTCAAATGATCGTTCTTGCCCACCAGCAGTGGTGACCTCAAAGGTTCCAGAACCCTCACGTGGAGCAAGTTTATTCAAACGATACGAAGCACTGATATAATCAGTCTTACTGAAGTCTAATTCTCCGCCGTGTTGAGTTGGCATTTTGTTTTTGATTTTTAGGCAGTAGTGTAAGTTGATTAATACACAAATATATTCATAGAAAAAAAAATAATTAAATCAAAAATTAATTGATATTTTATTCTGACTTCGTCATCATAAAACATCGTAAGCCATAAAAGTTTAAAAAACGATGTTTGACAATAAACGAGAGTGCGTAGCACGAAGTGAAATTGTCAAATATCATCGGGACTTTAACAAATTGAAGAATGATGTAAATAAATTAAAATAATTAGTCTCTCTGTAAATTAATAATGTCATTACAATACCTAACCCATTAAGATTTATAGCCTGATCGTTTTCGTCTGTAAGATAAAACCTAAATACATTATTTGAACTGGTTGATAATTTCTTACCATACTCAGACCCACTTCCGTCGTATATAACGGCACCAAAAGGAATTTCGTTGGCCGTGTATATTTCTTGTAGCACATGATTATCTCCTTCACCAACTAAGTCTGATTGAAGGTACAAAGTCTTTTCACCAGTTAGAATAATTACATTTGGCGATTTAATAAAATCATTAGCAAAGAAATATGTTGAGTTTCTATCAAAACCCATAACCTCGTGAATACGGGTATCACCATCAAATATAAACCGCGGTTGAATGCCTCTGTTATTTGAAACACTGAATGTTAATTTACCATCTTCTGGTTCTATGTTGGTATTGTTGCTTGAGACGACATATGTATAGTCATTCGGACTTTCTGCCGTCAGTACCTCCGACAACTTATTTTTTAAATTGTTCATTGTGTAGTTGCCCTCAGCTATTGTAATTAAAGCCTCATACCCGTCTTCGGATAATGTAAAAGTATTATATGGTGAAGCCACAGAGTAATACGACTTTGGAACATAGATATGAAGAATTTTGCAGTGAGTTGGATTGTCTAGTGATTTTAAGTTTAATTCGTGTGTAAAGTCGCTGTCTGTCCCCGTTATTCGGTTTTTGCTATTTATGTAATAGATGCCAGAACTTCTTCCTCCCTTGTACTCCATCGTAAGTGCTTTTTTAAAAACCACTTACAAACTCAAAAATCTATATATTAAAAAATATCAAATGTATGTATCAAAATTACCATACCCATTCTGTGCTTTTAATTTCTCCGCTTCTTCTTCTTTTAAGTCTGTATAGCCACTAGCAAACTTAAATCGGTTGCCTTTCGCCCGTTCCATTAAAAACCTCATTGAGTGCCATCCGCAGGTATCCGAAGTGTTTGATTGGTTCTTTACTTGATTAACCTTCATTAATAAATAACTATCGGGGTGGCTTCGGTCAATTAGTTGTTTCATTTGTTGTTGAAAGTCTTCCGTTGGTTGGTAAAGTGCTAATGGGTCATAGACTTCAACACTCCTGTCTTTATCTAGACTTACCCATATAGCAATCCAATGAGACCCCGCTTGTTTGTGATTATCTAAATTCATAATAAATCCGTATCGCTTTCTGCTTCCGGGCTTCAACTCATAGATTTCATCACTGGCTATTGCTCCGAGATACCATCCATATTTTTTCATTATGTCGTCTATTTCATTAGTCATTAGTCCCCTCCCCTCACCCTCTTGCTGTGGCGTCTCCGCGACGCTTGGGGGTATGGTTGTATCCGCATCACTTGGTGGCATGGTCTGGTCTGGCAGTGTAGTCGTATCCGTTGCTGGCTCTGGTGGCGGTAGTAGCGGTTGTGGCATTCCTTCATCAATATTTAAATCTGTTGAAACTCGTTTATCTAAATTGGGATCGGAAGTCATTTTGTTAGTTAGAGTATTTACAAAATCATGTTTGTTCATTGTGTGTTTCCAATCTTTGCGGGCTAAGTATTTTTTTATTTTCGCTATTGAAAATACTTTATTAATCATTTCGTCCAATGTATGGTGTAATTTCCTACCTGTACCTCCTTGTTTTCCCATATACTCATCATACTTAGCATAATCTGCTATTTTCTTTTTTATTTGTTTCTCATTGTTTCCTACATTAATTTTAAACCTTTTTACCATCTCCATAATCCATTCGCTATTTTTTCTATGTTTCAATTTTGTATGTCCTTCCATTTCAAGTTTCCTTTTTAAGGCCCGCGATAAATCAACGATTTTTATTTCTGGTAAATACTTTTTTGATAAGGCATCTTTCATTGTTTGCTTAAATTGTAAATTTTTAACATCATTTTCCGTAGATTGCCCCTTTTTTTCTGCTTGTGCTAGTGCATTCCTCATATCAGTCAGTTTTACATTTTTCTGTTGCAATAATTTAATACCATCTGCTGTTTTTTGTATCATTCTATCAGTCATTTTTTTAATCTCTTCATCAGTATAATAAGCGGATTTCAAAAGTTTTATGTTTTCATCTAGTTCAGTTTCTTCTGCAGTAGGGGGTTTTGGAAGTGGTGTCGCTGGTGTAGGTGGTTGATTATTCACCGCTTGTATAAGTTGTGGTTGATATTGTGGCGGTGGTAATACCTGTATCCTATTTTTTCTATCTTCTTCATATTTTACATCATCTATGAGTTTTTGCTCCCTTCTTAGTTCTCTGTCTTTTTGTTCTTGTCGTTCCTTGATATCGGATAGTTCATTGCGGTGTATCCTTGCTAACTCATCCTGCCTTTCCTTAGCATCTGCTATGTCTTTTCGTTCTAGCCTTTTCTTTTCTTCTTCCATCTCATCCCTCTTCTTCTTTTCCTTTTCTTCCTCGTCATGTATTAACTCATATTTCTTTTGTAAGTTGCTTTGTATCTGGTTTCTGTTCTCGTGTTCAAGACGATTGAAATCAGATTTGATTATTTTTTCTCTTGGTTTGCGACCCTGCCTTTGTGACCTCGGCTTACCGATATATTTCAAAAACAACTTAACGATTTGAAGTGTGCTCATATCATTTGTTTTCTTACCAAAATTAAGATAATATTTTTTACCCTTCTGGATAATATATGGTCTCCCGCTCTTATTCCTATAAACCCGCGGGGTCTTACCTTAGCCTTTTTCTTATTAGTCTTTTTAGCGACCATCGTATATAATTAAACAAAAAAATATGTTCAATTCGTTTGTATGAAAAATCATTTAATGAAACTTTACAGCCCCTCCTCGTTGCTTACCATGCCCAAGTCTTGATGCTACAGCACCAACACTACCAGCGTAAGGCACCCCGACACTACTTAATGCTCCCGCAGTCCTTGAGATTAACTTATTACCGCGAAGAAATTTATCAACGGCCATTGCAGTGTTTCCGACCTTTACCCAGTTAATCTTTCCTCCCTTTTGCCCACATCCCTTCTTCTTAGTTTTCTTTTTTCCTCCCTTCTGTGGCATTGATGGATTGTATCCGATGTTATATCCTGATGGTTGTGAAATTATCACTGGCGATACTGGCATATATTAGAAAGATTTTAAAAAAATAATTATTTAAGATATTTTATTCTGACTTCGTCATCATAAAACATCGTTTTTTTTTTTGCTTTAATGGTTTCCGATGTTTGAGAATAAACGAGAGTGCGTAGCACGAAGTGAAATTCTCAAATATCATTATTTCAGTCGGTAAGCAAAATTTTTGCGTAATTCATCATCAACACTTGAAACATAAAGAAAATTAAATCTCTCCTTTGTTGCTTCGTGATACTTTTGAAGAAAATAATCAAAATCAAAAGATAAGTCTAAATGTTTATACACGAGTTCCATTTTGTCCTGAGATCGCCCCGGAAAGATTAATAGATAATCTAACTGCTTAATGGCTTCTGGCCGCAGGTCGTTCAAATACTGACTAGACATAATAACCTTACTTTTATAGTGTCTGTTCTTTTTTAGCAAATCACTTACGGACTTGTCTCTTAATCCACTCCCTAAATCGTCCAAAACAAAAACAACCTCTGGAGTTATATATTTACTCGGCCTTTCTTTTGCCTCTGCGGTGCTCTGTTTCTTTTTTTCTTCTTTTCCACAGTATAAAAATTGTGGCTTCTCTATTTCTTCTTTGCCGCCTTCCAGCAGAGGTACGCCTTCTTCAATAAATCGAGGGGCTGCCCTTTCTGTACCAAGGCTGCCAGCGGGTCTCGGGAGAGAGAAGCCATGAATTCCCTTGTCCACTCATCCGACCGCTGGGGAAGAGCCAGTGTTTTGGCGAGCTGCCTGTCTGAGAACGCGCCAAGCTTTGAATTCCTGCATGGCTCGGCTAGGAGCGGCGTGCAAGTCGCAGCCCAACCCAACCACGTCAAAGCGCAGGCCCTGAAAGCGGGGCAGCCCGCCTTCCACAAAGAGGCACTCCAACGCACTGTAGCTGCTCAGGTTTGGGAGCAGGCCTTGGCCCCCTACTTCTATCACGATTACTTCAAAGTCGTCGTCGGAGAAGCTTTCCAGGTAGGCTCGGGGGCTTTGCCACTCGAAGGCCGGCCGGCTGGCAGCGAACAGCTCCAGCCCTGGATGGCCCCGCAGCACGCCAAGTGGTGCGGCGCACTGTGGAACGTGCCAGGAGTGCTTCGCCTCCCCGTCCCCTTGTGTCTCTTGTAGGCCCCAGCAAGCCCGGGCTAGCGCCGGCACGTAAGAACGACCTTCCCCCATGGTCACCACGATGTGAATCTTGGGTCCAGCAGAGCAGACCTTACAACGCTTCGCTGGCCGTGGATTGGCGCCAACGGCGGGTACGCCCACGGCACGCTTGTTCGGGGTGGAGATCATGCGGGCGCGCGCCTCCCCCGGCTGTTCGTCCCGACTTTGCCTAGCTAGGGCCTCGAAGCGCACAGCAGGGCCCGGCCAGGCGGCGGAGGGGGGGGGGAGGGCGCAGGCGGGGGCAAGGAGGGGGGGAGCGCGCTCGCCCGCTTTTCCTCCCCCGGAAGGTAGTAAGGGGGGGGAGGCAGGTGCAGCGCTGGGCGCGGCGGGCGCGCCCCGGGGGGAGGAGAAGCTGCGCTCTCCCCCCCCCCCGTCTGCGCACGCGCCCGCCCCTCCCCCCACCCCTCCTCCGTGCCGGGGAGGGGGTGGCACGCGCCCCCTCGCGTGTGTGTGCCGGCGGGGCAGCCAGAGGGAGCGGCGGCGGCCTGTCGGTCTCCGGCCACGGCGCACGCCGGCGGCTGCCCCCCACCTCCCCCTCCTGCGCGCCTACGGGAGGGGGCCAGCGCCCCCCCAGGGGGGGGGGGGGGGGGTGGAGAGCGCAGCCATGACGCACGCCGGCCGCAGCCCCCCCCCCTCCCCGGGGCGCCGCTGGGGCACGACACGGGGGCTGCTCATTTTCTGACCCCGCAGTAGCACAGGGGAGATGGCGGACCCCGAGCCCGAGCCTGAGCGGCGCCCCGAGCCCGCCGGCTCCCGGTCCGAAGGAGCGGCGTCGCCCGGGGGGGCATGGTCAAACGGGCCCAGCCACAAGAAAAGAAAACTCACTTCGTCTGACACGCCGGTGGGGGAGGACGCCGGCGCGGCCGCCGTGGCCGCCGGCACGTTGCAAGAAGAAGGAGCGTCGCCCGGGGAGGGGGCGCGGCCCAATGGGGCCGGCCACCAGCCCACGAAAGCCGCTCTGTCTGGCACGCCGGCGGGGGACGACGCCGGCGCGGGCGCCGCGGCGGGCGGCCCGTCCGGGGCCACCCCCCGCCTCCTGGCCCGGACCGACGCCAACTACACCCTCTTCCCCATCCGGTACCCCGCGGCGTACAAGATGTACAAGCAGCACCTCGCGAGCTTCTGGACGGCGGAGGAGGTGGACCTGAGCGAGGACGCACTGCACTACCAGGAGAGGCTGACGCCTAATGAGCGCGGGTACGTGGACATGATCCTGGCCTTCTTTGCCGCCAGCGACGGCATCGTGATGGAGAACCTGTGCCTGCGCTTCCAGCAAGAGATCCAGGTGCCGGAGATCAGGTGCTTCTACAGCGTCCAGCTGTGCATGGAGGCGATCCACTCCGAGATGTACAGCCTGCTGATCGAGACCCTGGTGACTGGCGCGGCGCGCAAGCAGGAGCTGTTCCGCGCCATCGACACGCTGCCGGCGGTGCGCGCCAAGGCCGACTGGGCGCTGGAGTGGATGCGCAGCGACGCCCCCTTCGCGCAACGCCTGGTCGCCTTTGCGTTCGTCGAGGGGGTCTTCTTCTCCGCTTCCTTCTGCGGTGTGTTCTACTTCAAGAAACGCAACCTGTTGCCCGGGCTGGCGGCGTCAAACCTGTGGATCAGCCGGGACGAGGGGCTGCACTGTGACTTTGCGTGCCTGCTGTACACCCAGTACCTGGAACCCGAGTTCCGGCTACCGGCGGCCACCGTCCACGCCATGGCCCAGAGCGCCCTGGCCGTCGAGACCGAGTTTGTGCGCGCCAGCCTGCCCAGCGAGATCATTGGGCTCAACGCCGAGCTGCTGCTCGAGTACGTGAAGATGATCACGGACCGGCTGCTCGTGGCCCTGGGCTACGCCAAGCTCTGGCACGCCGAGAACCCCTTCCCCTGGATGGACATGATCTCGCTGCGGACGTCGGCCAACTTTTTCGAGCGCCGCGAGGCCTCGTACGCGGGCCGGAGCGGGGTCGTGGCCGCGCTGCAAGGGGTCGACCACCACCGCTTCGACACCAACGTGGACTTTTGAACCCCCCTCGGCCGCGCACCGCGCACTGCCCGGCCAGCGAGCGAGCAGGGAGAGCAGGAGAGAGGGGGCAGGGTTTGGGGGGGGGGGGGGGGGGGGGTGTGAGCGGTGTGCCGACCGTAGACAAACTTTTATTAAACAGCGAAAGGGGCTTCCCTCCTGAGACACACTAGGTCTGCTCCGTCTTTTGTCGCTTGGACCCTTTCGGCCGGTCATGGTCCTCACTCGGCCGAGGCAGGGCCCGGACACCCGACGAGTCCCCCCCCTGGGATAAGCTAGGCGTGCCCTGCCGCTCGCTGAGGCCTCGACTCAGGTCTCGCAGGGCCGAGCGATTGGACGATTTCCACTCGGTGGATAACTTTAGTTCCTCGCAGGGCCCTACCACGACGTTCGCACTGTCGACCGGCACCGGGGCCAGAATTTCAAGGTTTCGTAGCACTGGGCAGTTTGTTACGTGCAGCATGAGAGAGGAGCACCCCCGTCCGAGCTCGCGCAGCGTGAGGCGTGTGAGCGACCCGCAGTCCTCGACAGTCAGCAGCAACTCCTGGACACGCGGCAGGGCTGGTATCGCTAGTTCCTGGAGCTGGGGGCAGCGGGCCAGCGTCAGCCTAAGCCTTAGGCAGTGCGGAAGCTCCTTAGGCAAGCCCAGGCTCCGCAAGGATGCACAGTCCTTGACATAGATGCACAGCTCCCTGAGAACTCCTGGCAGTCCTGCCGCCTGGCCTTCAGAGGGTACCACAAACTCCTGCAGGGCATGGCACCGCTCGAATGAGACCACGAGTGAGCCGCCCGCCCGTTTCAGCGACTGCGCTAGACCCTCTCCCTGTGCCGGGCCGCCCGTGGGCAGACCGAGGCTCCGTAGAGCAGGGAGGCCGCAGGTCGAGAGGCGGTGGCAGTTGACAAAGGTCAGCTGGACGTTGCGGCCGACCGAGGCCAGGGCTGCTAGCCCGCACTCGACCAGTGCTGGGCACCGCAGGAAAGTGAGCTGGACGTTGCGGCCGACCGAGTGCAGGACTGCTAGCCCGCACTTGACCAGTGCTGAGCACCGCAAGAAAGTGAGCTCCAAGTCTCCCTTGACGTCTTCTAGCTTGGGTAGCAAGCAGCTAGCTAGGCCGGGGCAAGCGGAGAAGCTCAGCGAGAGGGACAGCGGATCTTGTGTGTCCTTGGTGCCCACAGACTTCAGCTTCGGCAGCGCGAATCGCGGTAGCTCCCTGCAGGTGTCAAAGCGTGCTTCTAGTTGGCGACCCGTGTCTTTTAGCGCGGGCAGGTAGAATTTCTTCAGCTTCGGACACTGAGCAAAGCTAAGATCGAGTGCTTCTGCACGGCCAAGGGCCGGCAGCCGGAAGGACCGCAGCGCTTGGCAGCCGACGAAGGAGGCGCTGAGCCCCGGCGCCCGCGGGGCCCCGGGGGCTGCCTGCCTGCGCGGGGGCCGGGGGCTCAGGGCGCGGCCGGGGGCCGTCCGCCTGCGCGGGGCAGGGGGGGCAGTCCGCCCGCGCGGGGCCCGCGGGGGCGGAGTTTCATCCGTGGCGACGGCCTGCTCGCCCCAGTCCGGGAACGCGCCGCCCGCGTCCGCCCCCACCGCCGCCTGTGCGCTGGGGACCCCAGCCTTCTCTAGCAGGGGCAGGCGGCACCCGCGCAGCGCCCTGCACTGCTCAAACTGCAGCCTGAGCTCCCCTGCTACCCCTGTTAGCAGAGGCAGATCCAGCCACTTCAGCGCCGCCAGGCCATCCGCCTGTCGCTCCTTACCTACTTGTAGGCCGAGGTCCCGGGCCTGTCTGAGCTGAGGGAAAGTGATCCGCTGAAGGGCGGGACAGTTTTGCAGCACTAGCGAGACGCGGCCGGCGGCCGAGGTAAGTGATGGAAAGCACAGGGAAGGCAGGTCAAAGCAGTCGGACACTGTCAGGGCTAGCTCGCTGCGCCCCGGCAACAGGGAGAGGCCTTGGGAGGCGGAGCTGGCTATGTATATCCGCACCGGTTGCTCCGTGCCCGCGTCCCGCGACGTGTTGACGGTCTCGAGTTTTAGACAGTCCTCTACCGAGAGACGAAGCCCCTCGGCGTTGGCCCTGGCCCGTGCAAACACCAGCTCGCGCAGCTCGTCGCACTTCCTGAGCTCTAGGGCGGGCCCCTCTCTTTCAATCCAGCCCTGCTCCTTCCTTTCACGCAGCTCCATCTCGGTGAACGACAGCCTCCGTACGCTCGAGAGCAAGGGGTGCACGGGCGTCGCGTTCGTCAGTAGGAACTCGGGTAGCGGGGGCGGGAGGGACAGCTTGCCCTCGAGCACTAGGCCCTGGCACACCAGGTGGTGTACACGGACCGAGCCAGAGAAGGGAAAACAGGATCCCAGGAGCAGGAGCGGCACCCGCGGCTGGCCGCGACCCAGGCCGAGGACGAGCTGGTGCAGGCCGTCGTCGCGGCCGCCGAGCACCAGCCTGACAGCCCGGCCGAGCGCACCCCAGTATGACGCCAGCGCACGCCGGTATCGCGCCAGCTCGCGCAGGTATCGCGCCAGCTCACGCTGGTATCGCGCCAGCTCTTCCTCGTCGGACGGGGGTGACGGGGGTGACGGGGGTGCGCCTACCTTGGCGTCCGCGAGTGGCGACAGCAGCAAGGGGCGGAACACAAGCGAGCGGTCGACCTCTAGCTCTTCGGCGGCCCGCTTCCACTGCCCGGCGGTGAGCCGTGGCGGCTCATAGGTTGTGCCCAGGCGCTCGGCCATTTCCTGGACCAGCTCCCCCAGGCGTTCGGCCATTTCCTGGACCGGCTCCCCCGGTTTCTCTCGGAAGTCCTGCAGGGCGGCTGCTAGCTCCCGCGGCCCCCCGTCCGGTCCAGCCTGCAGGCATTGCCAGTGCAAGTAGCTGAGCAGCAGATCTTTTGCCTTGCGCAGGGGCAAATCCTGCTGGAGGGTCCCTCGGACTGCCACGGCGGCGTTGACGGTGTCGGTACGGCTCAGGTATTCTGACCACACTGGTAACGGGCCGTTTGGGCTTTGGAGCACCTGCTCCAAGTTGTTCACGTGCCTGCGCGCCTGCTCCGCGTCCCCATTACCAGGCCTAGGGAGCCGGGGTTGGTTGCAAATGCTGCAGTAACGGCAGCCGGCCGCACCTTTCTTCTCCGGCCCGGCGCCGCCGGACATCCCCCCTGCGGGTTTTAGCCTAGTGTACGCACGCGCGGGCTAGCCCGCCCGCCTGCCCGGCGCGCGGGAGGGGGTACGGAACAAGGGGTGAGGGAAGAGGGGGGGGGGGGGGGGGGCGGCGGACCCGGGGGGGGGGGGGGGCGGCGGGCCGGGAGGCGGGCCGCGCGGGGGGGGGGGGGGGGGGGGGGGGGGGGGGGGGGGGGGGGGGGGGGGGGGGGAGGCGGGCCGGGGGGTACGGGCCACGGGCGGGGAGGGGGGCCGCACCCCGCCTCCTTCCCCCCCCCCCCCCCCCCCCCCCCCTGGCGCAGCCCGCCGCCGCCCGGGCGGCCGCCGGGGCAGCTGGCACGGCGACACGTGCACAACACACGTCCCGCCTAACGTACGTGCACCCCCCACGAGAGCCAGAACACCTTTTCCCGCTGCGCCCCCTGATGCCCCGTGACAAGAACGCCCCCCCGGCCTCCCAGGCGGAGCCGACCGACGAACCCGCCGAGGCGCCCTCCTCCGCCGGCAGCCCGCCCGAGCCCGCGCCAGGCGGAGAGGAACCGGAGGGGCCCGCCCCCGACGACGAAGCAGAAGAGGACTCAGAGAGGCCCGCCTCGGACGAAGCAGAAGAGGACTCAGAGAGGCCCGCCCCCCGCGGCCGGGAGGCGCCCGCCGCCACGGCGCAGGAGCCGGCCGACGTGGCCAGCGAGGGCAAGAAGGGGGGCCGCAAGAGCAAGGCCACGGCCTACAAGAGCAAGCACGGCATAGCCGTGCGGCACCGCAAGAAGAGCCAGGCCCCCGGCCCGCTGCGCCCGTCCGAGGTGAAGCATTTTTTGCGCCGCAGCGGCATCCGGCGCTGCCAGACGTCGAGCCTGCGCGCCAACGCGACCAAGCTGTTGGATGAAGTAGTGCACGACCTCACCCGGCGCTGCGT
Source organism: Paulinella micropora (assembly GCA_019918135.1). Lineage (NCBI taxonomy): Eukaryota > Cercozoa > Imbricatea > Euglyphida > Paulinellidae > Paulinella > Paulinella micropora. The sequence goes on along the minus strand of WBZZ01002611.1, from coordinate 87,973 downwards.
CGCGTACGCCGACTCGCAGAACCGCAAGAAGATCGTGCTGGCCGACGTCAACCGCTCGTACAACCTAGTCGAGGGCCGTTGCCTGGCCGGACTCGAAGATGCCTTCGCCCGCGGCGCGCCGGCGCACCAGGACAAGGGCGGCCGCCCCCCCCGGAAACGCGCCGCCGGTGGGGCCGGCGGCGCGGACCGCCCCCCGCGCAAGTCGCAGAAGACGGCCTGAGGGGCAGCCCACGTTTCTGTCTTTTCCTGTCTCAGTGCCGGCACCCGTACTTTAATTAAAAACTGCCGAACAAAAACTTGGATATTACTTGTATTGTGAGAGTACTTCTTCCATCTCTTGACTGTCCGTTCTCTCTTGACCGTTAATCAGGCTAGTTGTGGCGTCGGCTTCCTTGGGGCCCTCCGAGACGACTGGGTAGGACACGCGCATCGTCATGGCCAGGAACGGCAGAGTGGCCCACTGAGCTACTATCAGCGCGTTCGCCACGATGGAGAAGCCGATCCCCCAGATCCAGCTGAGCAGGCGCATGGTCTCGCACGCCGCCGCTGTATCGACCGCTTGCATGACGCACTGGTTGCAGATGGCTATGCCGTTGTCATCCCGGAGGCTCACGTTCCACTTCTGCTCCTCTTCTACTCCGAGTAGCTTGGGACTCTTGTACTGGACGCGGATGATGAAGGCAAAGGCGATGATCTGCAGCAAAGTAGCGAATAAGAAGGAGGTCGACATGAACCGACACCTTGGTCAGCACTCGCGCGACTGCCCCCCGCATAAACTTCCAGTTACCTGTGCTCCCCCCGGGGGCTTCCAGCTTTTGGTACTGCTCCGCTGCGTCCTGGGCAACCCCGCGTTCGGACGAGAGTGACACGAGAGAGGCGAGCACAAGCACTGCCAGCATGGACATCACCACCCCGTTCATCGCCGAGACGGTTTGGTAGACTTTGGTCGTCTGGCCGCCGCTGTTCCTCTGTGGCATACTGCCCTTCCTACTTATCTCTGCTTGTGGTCGGTTTCTTTACAGAGCTCTTTCTCAATCTACGCCACTGCCACCACATCGACTCAGGTCATGCCCCCAAGAAAGAAGCAAAAAACCAAACTGTGCTCCCCCGCCGTTCCTGCCCAGCGTCTGGACGACGACGACCCTCCTGTCTTTGCATCCTCGTCTTCCTCTTCGTCGTCTTCCTCCTCCTCCTCCTCTTCTCGCGTCTCGCAGGACCCACACGCCGCGCAGCTGTGCAAGTCGCTGCTGAGCCTGCCAGAGCAGCTCAAGCAGCTAGAAGGCGGCCGCTACGCCGATGCCAAGGACGGGTCGGATGTCTTTGAAGTGAACATCGACCGCTTGCGGGGCAGCGTGGAAGTGCGGCGGTTGCGCGACGTTCCGCGAGGGCTGGAGACCGCAACCCGAGAGGCGAGGGAGCGCGTGGCGGATCAGATCGCAAAGTTGAAGCAGGACGTAGCGGGTCTTGAACAAGAGTCTGCTGTTCTGACGCAAAAGATGCAGGAAAGTAAAAAAAAGGCGAAGGTACCGACGCTCTCGGAATGCAATACGTTGGGCTTCAAGCCATGATCGGCCAGCGCAAGGAAGAAATCGGGGAGTTGGAGCGCAAGAACGCGGTGGAGGTGGAGGTGGAGCGTGTGAGGACTCGCTTGGAGGTGGTGAAGGAGGAGACAGTGAAGGTGGAGAAGGAGAAGAGGCTAGTACCGATGAAAGATGCGCGCCTGTACGTTTTTGGTGGAGAGTCTTTAACAGGGCAATGCTTGTCGACAGTGGAGCGATACGACGAGGCTGAGGATAAGTGGGAAGAGGTAGCTGCAAGGATGACATCCGCGCGGGAAAGTCACGCGACTGCAGTACTCGGAGACACAGCATACATCATTGGAGGGTATAATTATGACGGCCATCCTTTACAGTCAGTGGAGCGCTTCAGTCTGCAGAGTGAGAAGTGGGAGTTGGCGGCTCCTATGCTGACTGCGCGAAACAACTGTGTGGCGGGTAGTTTGAATGGAAACATCTACGTCGCGGGCGGGGGCGACTCTGGTGATAATATTCTGTCGTCAGTGCTTCGTTTTAATTCGGAAGACAACAGGTGGGAAGACGTGGCGTCCATGAGCTGTGCTCGTTCTTTGGCTGGAGGAGCGGTGCTAGGAGGGAGTTTCTATGTGCTGGGAGGCTTCGGCAATAATCGTGCTGGAGCATTGCGAACCGCGGAGCGGTACGACCCAGTCAGGAACGACTGGAACTTGGCGGCTGCCATGAAGACTGCAAGTTGGCAATTTGCGGCCGCGGTGCTGAACGGATGCATCTACGCGATCGGTGGCCTCGATGAAAATTTTACAAATTTGTCATCGGTGGAGCGCTTTGATCCAGCAACCAACAGGTGGCAGGACGTAGCGCCACTGACTCATCGCCGATCGGATGCTTGCGCTGCTGTGCTGAACGGACGGCTTTACGTGATGGGAGGGTGGGTTGATGCTGAGCGATCGGGATGAGTGGAGCGATCGGGATCAGTGGAGCGTTACGACGCCAGCCGTGACTGTTGGGAGCGGGTAGCCGATTTGACAGCAGCAAGATTTTTTCTAAAGCAGCAGTTGCTCCTTAATCTAACAGTTGCACTTGCGCGAGGGAACTGTGCTTCATCCCGATCCTGGTCGAGTGTAGGTTTTGTCTTGTTGCTCTGATGTGGTTGACGAATAGATCTAGATAGATAGATAGATAGATAGAAAGATAGATAGATAGATAGATAGGTAGATAGGTAGGTAGGTAGGTAGGTAGGAAGATAGATACATAGATAGATAGATAGATAGATAGATAGATAGATAGATAGATAGATAGATAGATAGATAGATAGATAGATATATAGGTAGGTAGGTAGGTAGGTAGGTAAGGTAGGTAAGGTAGGTAAGGTAGGTAAGGTAGGTAAGGTAGATAGATAGATAGAGAGAGAGAGAGATAGATAGATAGATAGATAGATAGATAGATAGATAGGTAGATAGATAGATAGATAGATAGATAGATAGATAGATAGACAGGTAGGCAGATAGGCAGGATGATAGGTAGGTAGTACTACCGACGGTAGGTAATTATTATTACTAGTTATATCATTGTTATTCAGCTTACTTCAAAGCATATGACTGTGACCACTTGCCTGATCGGCACAGTGATGATGATATCAGGTAATTGCGTAACTTGAAATAATGACTCAAGCTATTTGGTTGTTATTAATATAATCATTTGCAAACTTTTCAGATAACGTCAAGTTGGCAAGTTTCAGAATACGCCATGGCAGTCTATGGTCAAAGCTTACTATTAATATCATAATCATCTTAGAAATATTACGAATGAGTTTTCCACTAAACAACTCAGTTTCAAATTAGTACCAGATAGTAGTACTAGCCTCAGCAGCCATTCCGCCATTTCCAAATGCCCTCGACTAAATGAAAGAGTTTAGTCCTGGCACCCTTGCTGGTCTGCGTGGCTCACATTGCATTCTTCTCTCACGAAGTAGCAATTGCGCCACTTCCTATGCCGGCCCACCCGATATATAATTGCAATACTTACCGTTCCGGTCTGCCGGTTAGTATTGGTCTGGAGATTACGGAGTCCCTACTTTAGGTATTCCTCAGTCTTCATATCGTTCGTAACAGTTATCTGTCACGTTATTAAATATCCTACTATCGTAGCAATCTGCAGTGGAGTGGCTAATAAAATAAACAGTGTCAGTATGGAAATTTTCCTCGGTTTCTCGGAAATTTTCTGTTGAAAAGAAACATCGAGAGAAAAATCATCCGGGGGAGATGGGAATTTCACTGATGCGCTTCTTGGGGTTATATGCTTTTGCTTGAGATGTTTTGGGTTTAGGGCCCGCATACAAACAGATATAGGCAATGATTTTCTTGAGTTGCAGGGCTACTTATGATCTGTTTGTGAGGGGGGCTTGGATTGCTGACATACAGAAGTTTTGGGTCTGACTCGCATCTCAAAGGTGGGGGAATGTGGGTTTTCATGTGATGTGGGTGTCTCAGTGGTTTGAGCTTCTGGAGGTGTGGCTGTGTATTATACAGGAGGCCATGAGACATGAGATTTTGGGGGCAGAGTGTGGTTGTCAGTCTGTTTGGGGATGGGGCGTGTGTTGCGGTGACACACAGCGCTTTTAACGAAGTCTCACGGCAAACCGCAAGTGAAAGGTAGGGTAAGGTCCGTGAGTTACCGGTTTATACCTAATCATCGGTCATGAGCCGTTGGGATAGTGGTTCATCACAGCAATACACGAACTGGAAACAGTTCTTACCTCACGCACCCGTCAATGACGGTGTCACAGAACATCTTCAAAGATTTTACTATCAGCTAGAGGAATGTGCTTACGGTATTAGTACAATTCTCGGGGATATGGTGAAAGACGCTTTTCTTGATGAGATTGCTGCGAAAAAGAAATACGGATGGGATTTGCTGAGTCGTATGAGAGCAGCAGAGGAAGCAGATGAACCAAGAGAACCGACTGAAGAAGATTCACCAGATGTGAGTGAAGAAAGTGAGGAAGAAGACAAAGGAGACGCATCCTCAGCATCAACATCGTCATGCACAAGACGACAAGACCCAAAGAAGAAGACACTAGAGAAGCCGAAAGAGTGGGCGAAGTGGAGTAATGAGCAGAAGGTAGCTTGGGAAGAAAAAGCGAAGAGACGAGCGAGACGATCACAAACGAGAGCAGCGAAAAGCATACACAGTATGACTGAGAGAGCGTACAAAAGGGAGCAGAAATATTTGCAGCGTTGTAAACTATTTCAGCTACTAATAACTACTGCTTTCTCTAACTACAAAGTCGTCGCATATCTCAGAAGCCGTAATGCTCAAGATCCGTTCGATAAAGTGGGAATTGTCAAAAGAAAAATACGGACAAATTTCCGGAGCAGCGAGATATCCGGAAGAAAAGAAGTTCAGAGAGAGAGAGAGCGCCTAGGAAGAACGAAGACGTAGACGCCTGGCTAACCAGGTAGCTACTGAAGAAAGCGTCGGAAAGAGTGGCTAGAAAAGCTAAGAGGAGAGAAGTTTGAAGAGGACGAATCAACAAACCGGTTGCTTGAGAAGCTAAGTACGCACCCTGCCTATGGTGCTAAATATTTTGCTGATCACTATCGTATGGCACCAGCCGTACGACCCAAGCACAACGACGTAGTTGAGGCAGCGAGAGAGGTTTAGTCGTGCTTTGGGAGGTAACCAACAGGCAGAAGAAGTATGAGAAAGGAAAGCATAGTAATAGAGCAGATGGAGATGGAGCAGCTTTATTGCTAGCGGAAGAGGAAGAAGGAGAGGGTAGGAAGAGTGGGAAGAGCAAGTACAAACAGAAAGGTGAACACGGGGGCAAGCATGATGGGGCAGTGACAGAACGAAAGGAATGGTGATTGACTGCAGTTTGTCATAACTGCAATGAAACTGGACACACTAAACGTTTTTGCCCTACGCTCGCTTAGTCTAACAGCTCCCGTCGAACCCATAAACCCCACAACACCGCCCCTCCCAAAAGGGAAACCCAAAGCCAAGGTAGTAAGTTTCGTAAGAAGAAGGATAAAGGGGTGACTCTAGATTTTATAAGAGATAAAAAGGGTGAAGGACACGAGGGAGAAGAGGGGGAGAACGACAACACAGAAGAAGACGACAGTTCAGAAGACTACGAACTGACTGTCATGGAGGCAGATGAGGAACAAGAAGAGGGCAACACAGCCCAAAAAGGAGGTGAGGAAACGGAAGGGGAGGATAGTGAAACAGAGGAGCATAAAGAGAACGACACAGAAAAATCCGAAAGAGTCCGTGAGGGGGGGGGGGGGGGGGTTAGAATGTCGAGCAGCTCCCAGACTCGCTACTCGCTCGGAGGCATTGCCCCATCCAACCTCTCACCACCCACTCTCACTAGTGACCAACACCTCAACCCCTCGTCAACAACCCCTCCCAACAGGCCCCCTCCACAGCACGAGAGTCTCGTGCGTAAAACGTCCTCGCAATCCTCCAATAAAGAGAAACCGACGAAACCGAAACCGACACCTCAATCTCTCCTTCAAACCAAAGAGACACACAAACACAAGACACCACAGACGATCACATCCACCAAACAAACACCCAATCCAAACGAAACACAATCCGATTTGTAGGGAAGAACTCTAAGGAGGGGCAGTGTGGTGTGAAATATGGTGATGGTGGGAGTATAGGTAAGGCAGGCAGTACGAGCAAGAGGTTGCAGTATGCCAGACTATGTGGTTATCACTACAAGCAGGACCCACAATTCCCAGAAATAGATCTGGAACAACCCCTATCATGCCGCCCACCCCCCACAAACGAGTACCCAAGGTGAGGAAATGATGAAGAGAATGATGAGAGAGAGGGAGAGCAAGGGGGCGAGAGCACAGCAACTTTCGCAAAAAGACTCGGCAATACCCGGACAAAAGGATAAGGTAATTCCCGTTCAAAAACCCAAGTCAGTCATCAAGCCGGAAAACCCGCGAGAAGAAAAATTAATGGCTAACTGTGCTGATATGGCAGATATTCAAGCGCGGGCCTCCATCGCAACCCTCAAAAGGTCCGTCCCCCAGTAGATAGAGTAGATGACGAAGGACAGGTGACACAAACAACACCCACTCCACAGCACAACTTGCCCAACTCCACTCGTCAACAAACCACAACTACGGAGGGGAGCAGTAAAAAGAGGGGGAACAGTGGCAAATTGATTAGCTTTGAGGACATAAGAAGGCTAGCTGAGTTTCATTGCAGATGTGCATCATGGATGAAGAGACAGGTGATGTAGTGAAGGTGAAGAGAGAGAATGGAGTGAGGGTAGCTGAGACAGACAACCTACTGACAGACATGTTTGGGACGATAAATGACGTGTTTTTGTCGCATGCTGCGGGCACTACACCCATAGCAAGGGAGTCAGTGAGAGAAGCACGCTTGAAAGCTGCATCAGAAGAGTCGATGAAGAAAGAAAGAGCGATTTGGATTGTCAGATGAGACATAGTGAAGGACACCCCAGACCCCATAAGACGGAATTGCAGCGTTTGTTGTTTGTGATGTCGAATGGATTGAAAGACCTAACTGTGAAAGATGGGTTATGTTACGAGCCGAACGGCAAGTACAGTGAGTTCTACACGGAAATGCTATCCATAATGGATTATGGTATTATAGACCTAGCATACAACCACAAAAACGCTTTTGCAGAGCCATTAGTGGATCCCGGAGTCTATGCCTCACTTAGCCCAGATTCACAACGAGGTACTGACAGAGGGATCTTTGAGTGCGTACTTACGCAGATTACACTCAGAAGACGCACACTTGTTCTTTACACCAAAGACAGCAGCTAGGAAGAAGGCAGCATTTGATGCAAAGAGAAGAGAAATAGACGGAGTGTCAGAAGAAGACGAAGATGAAGACCCCGGAAACACAGAGGACTCTAGGTGTTCTGAAGAGATCAGGATAGAGAGAGAGCTCTTCCAATTCCATACAGGGATTATAGAGAAGCGAGGGAGGAATACGACTGGATGTACGAGGAGCGATAGTAATACAACGAAGAGAGAGCGGAGAACGAAGCGAAGGAAAGAGAGGAAAGAGAGCTGAACAAGAAAGAAAAAGAGAAAGAAAAGGAGGACACGGAAGATATCGAGCACAACCTGATGGTAGCAGACGGTAAGGGAAAAAGCAAGAAAGAGAGGATGATAGTACAGGACAGTGGATCGTCACGAGACATAGCTTGCACGACGGCTATCTTAAGCAACCTATCTGATATTGCCCCAGTCAGTCTGATCAGTGGAAACGGAGAAAGCGTAGTAAACCAGAAGGGAGAAGCAAGTTTGACCCGTGTAGATGGGACTGGAAAACCCGTGATGGTAAAGAAAGAGATGTTGTACGACCCTAGAGTGCCTGTGAACATAGTTTCAACCGGCAGCATGGATCATTTTTACCACAGATCTGTAATTCACCAGAACGGTCAGTTGCTTATTCTAAAACACCCCATAAGAGTGAAATAGAGTGACGTGATTGTCAAGGGGAGAATGACGCCAGGAATGCTGTACCGGTGGGACACGGAATATGACGAACCTCTAGACATAAACAAAAAATTTGAGCCCAAGATCAAAGTAAAGAAGGCCAAGGCGGGGTAAATGGGGAGGGAGCCCCAGGAGAGAGAGAATAAGAAAGATGTAGCAAAAGTTTGCGAGCATAGAGAGAGAGTAAGGGATGTGTGTTATACGCCAATATGTATCCAGAGAAGAGTGCAAATAAGAAGCCTGTAGACATTTACGTTATGCATCAGTGCAGCGGGCATAAGGCTATAAAGAAGACCTATGCATTAGGCAAGGCACTGGGCCGCAAAGTTGTCGGCAATGAGGATTTAGTTAGATATTGTGAAGCTTGTATGATGGGGAAGGCTAAAGAGTTGCCCAGATTTAAGAAGAATAGGATTAGGAGAGCTAGTTATGCAAATGAGATTTTGCATGTAGATACAGCCGGACCATGGGCAGTAATGTCCATCAATGGCAAGTACTACATTGTTTTGTGTTACAGACGATTTTTCTGGTTATATCTTAGACTTTTATTTGAGACACAAGAACGAGTTTGTAGAGTGTCTTAAGCAGGCAGTAGCGTGGTTTGAACGACAGACCGGTAGAAAAGTCAAACTTGTCACAACCTGTAGCTGAAGAGAGCTTGCAACGCTGGAAGTAGAAATATACACTATCGCATAACGCTGGAGGTGTGAGGTGACAGGTTGCGATAGTGTAAATTTCTTTACGCAGTCAAAGTGTAGAGCTTGCAACGCGTTATGCCCCCTGTTCATGGCACAACCTGACCCAAGAAACTGGGCTGTGTCCGATGTCTTTGCGATTCATGGTGCACTCAAAAACATTGTCGACCTCCTAGACATTGCTGAAAAGGGAATAGGGGGAACTCTAAGCATAACAGGAGTATTATCAGCAGTGAATGCGGTACCGTATTGCGAAAGGGCAGATTATATGTTTTGGGACATAGGTTGTGGAGTCGGGAACGTTCTTCTCGCAGCCATGGTTTTTGGGTATGGACGCGTGACGGGTTTGGAGCAAAACGATTGTTCTAGGGAATGGAAGTTGAAATTGGGCAAGGCTAGTGTTGTTCGCCAAGAAAGTGTATATGCAGAGTTGTGGACTCAACAAGATCCTGTGGTGCGGTGGAAGGCTAGAGTACAGAACACTGTTGATTTGGAGCGTTACTTCAAAAAATACATATGGCACGGCAACGTGGTGGTGTTTCTGTTCTGGACAGCTTGGCAGGCAGGGCACAAGGAAGTAGTGTTGCATTTCATACGCACATGTCTACGGATCAAATATGTCCTGGTAGCATATGAGAGCAAGCGGCCTGAAGGGCATAAGCTTGCGTTTTCGATGCTTGAACAGGCAGGTTTCACTTTGCATAGATACAGACCGCGTTTGACCATTGCACGTAGTTCAGGTTCGGAACAATTTGTTCTGGTGTGTTGGAAAAGACTGAAATATAAATAAAAGTTTGACTCGTATGTCAAGTTTGAAGTGTGATGCATCCGAGATGCGCTACTAATTGTACTTGCATGTGTGGTAGTAGTTTTATCGAGTGCCGCGACTGGAGGGCGTGCGCCCAAGGCTATTATTGCGTGTGGAATATGATGGTAAAGAAAGCAATCACATAGATGAGGCGCGAGATGAATTTTTGGGTGAGAAAGAGCTTGTCGTTTCAGTCAAGCAGTTAGATACGTGGACGGACAAGAAACGTAAACTTAATGCTCTGAGACCAGCACGTTCTGAGGCAGGCCGCGAATATGGGCTACTTGGTGAATTAGTTTATAGTGAGCAACTAGATCTTGGACAATCGCATCTCCTAATTCTGGCGCAAACCGATTTTCAAGATTTTGTCTGGTCTGGACGAAAGGAAACACAACCTGGCAGGGGCAGAGGCAAGAACAGGTAGAAAAAGAGGGGGAAGGCAAAAGTAAAGAAGCAAGCGTAAAGCAGAGACGAAGAACAAAGAAGCATAGTTATGCTGTCGTACAAGTGTCTGAGAACTCGGGAGAAAATGAAACAGTAGCAGGGAATGCACCGTCGGCTATGGCAAACGCAAAGCGTAGTAAGCCGCCGTCCAAGAAAGTTTTGGGAAATGCGGAAAAGTAGGTATTCCTTGACTCTAAATTCCAGGCATACCTTGACTTCTAAATCAAGAAAACCTTGAATTTAGAGTCAACGTATACCTTGAACTTAGCGTCAAGGAATACCTTAACTTTAAATTCAAGGTATACCTTGGATTTAGCGTCAAGGTATACCTTGACTTTAAATTCAAGGTATAACTTGGATTTAGCGTCAAGGTATACCTTCAATTTAGAGTCGAGGTATACGTTGATGCTAAATTCAAGGGATACATTGCACCAAATTCAAGGTATATCTTGACGCTAAATCCAAGGTATACCTTGGATTTAAAGTCAAAGTATACC
>WBZZ01002611.1:17500-30000 GCA_019918135.1 Paulinella micropora | reverse complement strand
ACCAATATGTGGAGAAATATAATTTTCTCAGATCTGCTTCTGAATTGGTGGCCTTTATCACTCATGCTCAAAAGCTGGTGATATCTGAGAAGAGAAGGCGAAAGAGAAGGCGGAGTTCGAGAAGACGATGAGACTGGAAAGAATGAAAGCAAAAGTGAGTGGTGCAAAGACACACCCTCCGACATATTTTCCCCCACCAGCTCCTGCCCCACCAGCCCCTACAACCCCGGGCTCAACTACGGTGGTGGTCACAAACACGGAGAAGAAGGACAGACAGAACATCATAAATGCCTTCAAGGGGAAGAAAGGAGGAGTGGCAAGTCTCATGCTATATGCCAAGACGAGCTCAGACAAAGACTCTGATGCTTCGCTTTTGAGCAAGCTCAAAGAGATCAATGCCTGCATGAAGGCTTTTCCTTGCGACGAAACGCGGGAATACGAGGCCCTTGTTACTGTTTTTGACCAATCTCTAGTCTCGGAGGGATTTGATCTGACAGTACAAGTTTTTGAGAAAGAAGGAGGAGATTAAGAGAAACAATGCAACAGGCCTAGACGCTCAGTGTGAACTGGCGGTGGCCACACTCATTTCATATTTTCAATCTCATGGATACCAGCATCTCTGCACTGGTACTCTCATAGGATTTGAAATCTTTGAGACAGTGGCGATGAGTTTGAGGAGTGCTGTTGGCTTGGCGGCGACCCTTACGGAGGTAGTTTCCTCCTATGGGCTATTCTATGGCCGCAAGTCGATCATCCTCTATTTCTTCTCGGCGTTACACACAGTTAACCCGAGTAAAAGCTTACTCAGCTCATACAACAATGCTCGACGTTTAGCTCAGTGAAGTCCAAGAACTTCCTCGAGACACTCATGTTCGAAAATACGGTTCAAAGCATTGTTCCGTCAGCACTGTTTCAAGAAGTGATGAGTGCATGCTCAAACATGGACTCGCTCACGGAGGCACATACGGCACAGGCAGGCGGTGTACCTGTTGGCGCACAAGCCACGTACACAAACAGAGTTGCCGGTTGGAAGAGACAGAGAGAGCCAGACCTGAAGACCGCATGTTGGAGGTGGTTCGCGGGCTTGCAGTGTAAGGCACAGATGGAGAACAGAGACTGCTCTTTCAATCATGATAGGCAGAACCCAACAGCAAGGGCAAATTTTCTGAGCAGGACGGAAGGCAAGGAACCGGGACTTTTCAACATGCTTCAGATTGCCGCTGCGAACGAAGGTTGGTATGCCAATATGTGTGATGATGAGGAGTTACGAGAGGCAATCATTACCTACATGAAGAGGATGAAGGAGAAGAAGGAGGAAAGGGAGAGACAAAAGAACTTAAAGGCCTCTCAAAGAGGACGAGGAGGAGGAGCAGGAGCAGGAGGACGAGGAGGAGGAGCAGGAGGAGGACGAGGAGGAGGAACATGGAGAGGAGCCTCGAGGTGGCAAGGAACCCCTCAGAGAGGAAGAGTAGGAGGTCGGGGATATACCCCTTATGGAGGGAGAGCTGTTCGAGCTCCAGCCCCCCCACCAAGAGGAGGAGGAGGCTCATGGGCAAGCTCCAACCCGAATTTCGGTCGAGCTCAGGCCTACAACACTGCCTCGGAGACCGATACGTCATCCCACCCGGACACTACTCAAGGTAATCGTTTCGAGGTGGTGGAATGACAGGAGGGGGAAGAAGAGAGGAAGGAGAATGAAGTTTAACCCTAAAGTCACAGTGCTTTCTAATGCTGTTGTGCAGACTGGGCCAACGCTTCCTCTATGTGAAAACAAAGATGTGGGTACACAGAGACTGCAGCCCCAAGGTAGTCTCATACCCGTTCATACATCACGGTTACCAATGATAACTGATGCAAATAGGAAGGCGAGACTTGCAATGGAGGCGAGGAGGCCAATGGCAGACGTATCACCTCGGCCAAGCAAACAACCACGAACAGACTCAATGTCTACGATCGCGGCGGGTGGCGAGCAAAAAGACAATGTGTGTACTCAAGTGCCACAAGACAATGTCGCTCACATAGTAAACGCACCAGTACCGCAGAATAATAACAATGTTAATGAGGTGAAGCAGGAGAAGAAGAAGGAGGAGTTGAAAAACTTAGAGACAAGACTCCAAAATTTGGAACGTAAAGTTCTTGTTCTCGCAGCTAATATACACAGGCCCGATGCTATGTGTTATACGGAAATTTATTGTGAAACATTGAAGGCAATATTAAAAGTTGGTAATGATACGATGGCGAATATTAATATTGTCGGCCGGAAGTTTTTTAATCGATACCGTGACTGGGTGGACGGAAATATGAAAAATTCGACTGGCACTCTGAAGGGAGTGGGTAGCCGGACGGTCATCACGGGAATCATGTCTAATGGAATGGATGGTTCTGTGATGCAGGTAACGATTGAACGGGGTAAGCGTGGTGACAACAAGGGGGATGGGGGCCCGAGAAGGCCCGACAAGTTGAATTTATAAATAAAAACTTAGTTCTTACTATCGCGCCGCGAAAGTCGAATACTACTTTAGAAATTTTACCGGTCCCGACGGTGAGGTTTAAGAAGAATGTTTCTATCATCCTGGAGCCCGATTGGGGGGCTAAGCTGGTGCCGATACAGATGAGGAAAATTAAGTCCGTACGTAAGATGGCAGCGGAGGTGAAAACAGGGGAATTAAAAGCTACTGTTTTTGGTGAGGAGTTCATCAGGAGCGGGCTGTCGGATCGGAAAGATTTAAATAATAGTTTTGTTCTTTTATCTGACTTGAAGGAGTTCCTGGAGGTGATTGAGATCCCGAAACATGCGTTGTGCATTACTCAGGTCTACTGTGTGGACCTGGAGAGTGCTTACGATATGGCCAATAATACGTTGGCTAACATTAATATCGCGGGCGCGGCCTATTAAAGGAAGCATAGAAGGGGTGAATGGAAAGGCGAGGGCGGAGGTTACGGGGACAATGGTCTTGACCATTGAACTCTACTCCGGTAAGTCCTTTGACATTCAGTCCTATGTCTGTCCGGAGTATTCGGGAGGATTGCTGATTGGATTCAAGCAACTCAATTGGATGAATACATTAATTGATTGCCGGTCAGGTTTAGTGCACTACGGGATTAGTGACGACGACGCGGAGGATATGGTGAGGGGGCGGGCTGCGGTTCCTCTCTTCCATACGGATACTTACGCGGTGTCATACACTAAACATGGCACGGTCGGCGCCGGTGACCCACATGCAATTGCGCGAAGCGCGAGGGTGCAGTTGGTCATACCGAAGCCAATAATATCAGCACCCGGCGTTGGACAATTATTATAAGGATTTCAAACCGGATTACCGCGGGCCGGGCTTCCGGGAAAGGCTAGGAAGCTAAAGGTTGTTCGACGTTGAGAAAAGGCAACGGTGGAGGACTTAATTCAGGGCCGGTGTGCCCAGAATATGGCCTGCACTTTGGAAGAACATAACATGGAAGTGGAGGCAGGGATGGATAGGTTCAGGGATGGGAAGAAGGGGCCTTACGTGTTCCTTCAGAACCGGTATTGCTTCCATACTAAAACATCACAGATCAATAGGCCGTTGTTTGAACCGCTGATGTCAATGCGGGTCTCGAATGAGATTATGGATTTCGTGGGGAAAATGTGGGGTGACAAACCTCTTTGTCCGCGAAATTCCGGGGAGACGGCGAAGTTGCTCACGAAGTATTTCGAGGGTGACAAACCGTTCTCCATTGTTTTACCGTTCCATGACAAGGCTCTATGGGCGGATGAGGTTTTGGACTGGATGGTGGATCACCCGATCCCGGTGCCGTCTAGGAAGCAACATTTGGTGCTTGCTTGTAGATTAGGCACTAGGGCACAGGGGCTGGCATATCGAAACTCACTTGAGGTGTGACCTTCAGAAAATACGTTAGCAAGCATTTACGTGCTTCACAGGGTTTTATATCAAGAAGGCACCCATTCAGTACGCCTTGATTCTGGATCGAATGGCGAATCTGGGTAAATGGGATGAGTTTTCGGAAGTCAGAGACCACCAGAAGGAGGTAGAGATGCCCTCCGAGGATGACCTGGTGGAGGATGCGTGGACGGATATGGCGGAGGCGCCCGACCTGAAGAGTCGGAAGGACTGCCAGTCATGGGAGGAGATCTAGAGAACGGCGCAAATGCGGGCGGATTGGAAGGGTAATGAGAAAGATCTCAAGTGCCTTCAGTAGGTGATGGCCAAGGAAAAGGAGATCTTTGATCCGCCTAGACCGGGCACGATCAAGCATTTTGAGGCTCATCTCAGGAAAATACCGGGGATGAATATCACGCGTGCCTCTAGGAGGTCTAGTCTAGATCTGGGCCGAAGGGAGGAGAGCATTGCCCAGGAGAAGGCAGAGGAGCTACAGGCGATGATTTCACGGAGTTTTCGGACTCCGGGCTCCCCAATTTCGCCTCATGTACGCATGGTTCCGAAGCCAGATGGGGCACTGAGATTTTGTGTGAATTACTATCGGGCAAACAAGATCATCGAGGGTGAGCTGTACCCGCTGCCTAAGATCGATGATTGTATGCGCAAGTTGAAGCACGCGAAATATTACTCGGTGTTGGATTTGAAGAATGGGTTCTGGCAGATCCCGCTCAGTAGAAAGAGCAGGTGGCTTACCGCGTTTGTGGTGGGCATGACGCTATACCAGTGGAAGGTATTGCCGATGGGTCTGAGGAACTCGCCGGGCATATTTCAAACAGCAATGCAGAAGATGCTCGGTCGGCGGTTTGAGGATGGAAGGGCAGGTGGGTTTATGGAGAAATATGGGCAGAAGGCGGAGAATTATGCTTTGTGTTACATAGATGATATTATCATCTACTCCAATACCATGGAGGAACATCTAACCACATGCAGGATGTTTTCCGACGGGTGAGAGAGTTCGGTCTCAAGGTGAACATGGCCAAGTGCCAGTTTGCCACCCGACAGGTTACGTACCTGGGATATATCATATCTCGAACGGGACGGTAGCGATCGCGGCGAAAAAGAGCGAGGCTGTGGAGGGTATTAAGCGGCCTCAAACGCGGTCGAAGCTGTCCTCCTTCCTTGCGTTTGCGCAATATTATAGTAAGTTCTTTCCGAATTGGTCGGAGACGGTTAAACTGTTGCGGGAGCTGTATTTGAAAGGCGATATGCGGGAATGGACGCCTAAACAGCAGGAGACGTTCGAGTTCATGAAGGAAATGTTAACTCGTGATCCCAAGTTCAATAAGGATTGCATCTTGATGATGCCGGATGTGGATAAACAGTATGTGCTGGACACCGATGCGTCTAAGTACGCGATCGGGGCGGCCCTACAGCAGTACGATAGCCACGGGATCCTGAGGCCGATTATGTATTTGAGCCGGAAGCTCAATAAGGCCGAACAGAACTACTGTACGAGGCAAAGGGAGGCCTTGGCGGTGGTTTGGTCGCTTATAAGGCTCAGGGAATACTTATGGGGGTCACGGGATATCATAGTAAGGACGGATCATCAGAATCTTTTATGGTTAATGACAAATGATTGCACGGGCCGGTTGGCCAGATGGCAGGCCTTGCTATCGTGCTATGACTTCACCGTCAAATATCTGCCCGGTAAGAACAATATTGTTGCCGACTCCTTATCAAGGGTCAATTACTCTACGCCATCCGCTTGTTTAGCTGCTATGCAGCAGATGGATGAATTTGAGGACTTGGCGTTGAGGAAAGACATGAAGGACGTCTTGCCGGCAAACATGATCTTCTATGCCCATAAGGCTCACCGGGGCTTATGATGGACTTCAGGATGGGCCTGGGCTTATGATGGAGGGAGGACGAGCTCTGGGGGGTCCGTATGCGTGTCTCCATGGAGGCAATTCAAGCGGGCAGGCAAGGCTGGCGGAGCAGGCCCGCAAGCTGAGCAAAGAGCCCTTGGAGCAAGACTTGTCTATGGTAACATATAAGCCAGGGGACATCGTCATGTTGTATTACCGGTCCCGAAAGGCATATCGTCTAAGATGTTTATGCACTGGAAGGGGCCTTATCAGGTAGTGCAACAGACAGGGCCTTTTAACTATCGGATTAGAGGCAGGGGGGAGAACAGAATTGTTAATGTTCGGCGCCTCATTAAGTACGATCCGTTCCTGATGGACAACGAGACGCTCCAAGAAGCGCTCGTCAGGGAAAAGGGAGAGTTTCAGGACCCTCCTAAGTTGGGGACGGATAAGGAACCCGATGGTGGTAAACCCGGGGACCGGCAGGGCCAGGGGGGGAACAGGCACGGAGCTCCGAGGAGGGCGCGGGCTGTAGGGCCGGGTAAACCCTAAAAAGCCCGAGGCCGGAGATAAGGGGTCGAAAAAAAAAGCGGCGGGCCACCCACGGGGCCAAAAGGGCGGCGGAGAATTATCTGATCTACTCTGAGCCAGGGAGTAGGCCGGGTAAGCGTAGAAAGACGGATGTGCAGACGGAGCCGGAGGGGCCGGTGGTACCCTCGCAGGTGGAAGTCCAGCACAAACTGTGGAAGGAAGGTAATAAGGTACTGGGAATGACGTGGGTTTTGGATCAGTTCTATTTGGTCAGGCCCCCAATCAGATTCGTTACTTAAGGAGACAAGGACGTTCTCTTTGTGATGAAGGTTGTGGGACTGGCTAATGACTCGAGGAAGACTCGATCGTCGGAGAGTGCGCTTAGGAACCTTCCATCTATGCTACAATTTTACCGGTCTTGGGATAAGGATACGGTAACCCCGTTAAAAGCCGGATGTACCGCGAGTATGTCCCGGTGTGGTGGGACTCTCCAAACAGGAAAGTTTGGGATGCTAAGATAGATCCGGCTACACGGAAGTGTGACAAGGATCACGAGGCATGGACAATTTCGGCGTGGCCGAGGGGAGCGTTGGATTACCCCTTCGAGCTTAGTAACATGACGGACAGATCCCACAGAAGGTTTGGGACGTGCTCAAGCAGAGCGGGGTAGACTTAAGGCTGATCGGGGGTGCACACGCGACGGAGACGGTGCGTGGAAAGAAACACCCGCACCATTCACATTTGACTGATTAGACAGGGTCTGGTTGGTGGTCGATCGGACTATGGGACTGTGACTTCGGGAAATCGCGCGCGTAGGGTTGAGGACGGGGACTTTGCGAGTGTTAGTTCACGATCTTCGGGCAACATCAAGTCTAAGAATTTAGCCCACATGAAGCACAAGCCTTTAATCTGTTGGATGGCTTTTGGTAAGATTTGATCGAGGGTCGAGCATGCACGCATGGATAGCTCTTGGGATGTTGGACGATCGGCTGGAATTCCCCAATAAGGCGGTACTGACGAGATTATACGAAGATGTAGTCTCCGTTGGTATTACTCCAGGAATTGAGATCGAGCGATCTCAAAGGAGGGGGAAGGGGTGCTATTTAACACCCACGGTATACTACATCGTTATTACGCTATTGGTTTTACGGGAATTCAAGTGATTCCTTGTTATTAAATGTATTTTAAGATGAATTCTTATTACATTTCCGGTTTTGAAGAATACTTCCGGTTTTAATGTTGTATTAGGATAAAGGGGTATGGGGGAAAAGCTTGGAAGCTTTAATCCCATAGGGCCTTAAATCCTATATTTTACACTTAATTATAATCGTTTACCGGAGTTGTGAAGGTTATTGGGATGTAAATTACACAAAGCTGTGACATCCTTATTGATTAACCTTCCGCATTAACAGCGTTGACCCGAACCTTTTGTAGCAAAGGTAGTAACCATTTGAAGTTATGGAAAATTTACACGGAAATTCCGTGAAATTTGGCAGTTTTCCCGTGACTGGGAATTTATGGCTAAATAAGGGAAATTCAATTGCACTTATGGGTTGTTGTTTAGGGTATGTTTTGGCATTAAAATGTGCAGGTTACGGACGTAACGCATCCTGTCAGTTGACCCGTGTCGAAGGGACACTCCGTTTTTAACGGTTTTCCCCTCTGGCTTGTTGTACATGTCTGGGTTCACTTCTGACTTCCCTTTCTGTTATAGAAGTGGAGGTTAGCCTTGAACATGTTGTGTTCAGTTTTATTATTAAATTCCTTTCAATTTCCTTTGAGTTCGTAAGGTAAGACCTCCGGTCTTAATACATTTGGAGTCCCTTTGCCTTTTTTCGAACTCAAAAGGATTTGGAATTGGAACGACGCACTCTCTGGGAACCAGCTCAGTCACGGTTGTTGATTGTGTCTGGGTGAGGTTTGTTAAGTAGCGTCTCGACGATCAGTACTCCGTGCTGGTCGTATGCGATAGTGCTTACAGTCGCTCAATTCTGACTTCCCTTTCTGTTATAGAAGTGGAGGTTAGCCTTGAACATGTTGTGTTCAGTTTTATAATTGAATTCCTTTCAATTTCCTTTGAGCTCGTAAGGGTAAGACCTCCGGTCTTAATACACTGTGGCATCCTTATTCATTAACCTCCCACGTTATGTTACGGTAGTACGATATTTAATAACAGATAACTGTACTAACGATATGAAGACTGCCAGTGTGAAGTACCTAAAGTAGGGACTCCGTAGACTTCAGACCAAGGATAACCGACAGACCGGAACGGTAAGAATTGCAATTGTGGGCCGGCATAATCCTTCCCCCCCCCCCCCCCCCCCCGAGCGCGCTCACTCTTGTGCGCGCAAGAAGTCGAACTTATACCACCGCCGACCGACCTCGGGATAGAATGCAAATACGAACCTAAGTGACGGTCGTCGACGTACTCGTATGAACGAATTAAACAAAATTTCAAGTTGGGCCATTCGCCAACACTTACACTGCGTAAGATTTTGATTAACTTCAAGTTGGGCCATTCGCCAATACTTATATCCACCCCCACCCGTTACCCGAGATTCCACGCACCCGTGAACTTGAAGTGTTGAGTGATTTCGAGTAATACCGATTCCCGCAAGCCTGAACAAAGCTGTTGCCCATTATTCATACGCCATATTACTCGTAACCACCCCGCACTTCCCCATCCCTGGCTGAAACCGTTACCCATAACTGTCACCACGTATGATCCGAATAAAATATTTGCCGCTCCCCCCACCCAGTACTAGTGTCGGTCTATACTATCCCGGTCTATACTAACCCAAACGAAAAGTAATCCTTGCCCTCGGACTTGAAGTTCCTCTGATTCCGCCCATCCGAAGCTCATCGACTCCCGCCGACTTGACGTTGATCTCGCCGTCTCGAAGTTGCTGTGCCCCTCGTGTTCCCCTCCGACCTTCCGTCGGGCATGATGGCCCTTACCTCGTCCCATTCTTCTCGAAAAACAATCGATGCCGACCGCCCCCGTGTCGAACTGCATCCGTCCATCCAATAACGCGCCCTTAGTTGTATCTCTGGCTTTTGATAGCCCCCTGATGCCCCCTGGCCCGTTGTAGTCCCGGTCGCCCAGCCTAGGCAAGGAAAGGCTCCCCCGGACGGTCATCTTTGCTACCCCCGCCGAGCCCCCCCCCCCCCCCCCCCCCCCCCCCCCCCCGCCAGTTTTGAAACGCCATGCTTGAAACGAACCTGGGAGCCCATAACACAAATGGTATATACCCCCCTACCTATCTTCCCAATCATCCCTTCTCCCCCAAAATGATCAAAGTCTCTCTTTGAATCCACCCGCAATCCCCACCATGCCTCTTCCGTGAGTCTATCAATGCCCCGCATGTTTGTAATATATAAAGCCCCAAGGGTCAAAACCCTATATAATAATATGCCCCTTCCCCAACCCCCTTTGTTACCCCGTCATCAGATCTAGAGTCTGCAGTGTCTAGTTGCCGCTCCCCCATTATCGTCGTCCTCGTCATCTTTCTTCCGATCTTTTTCATCTTTCTCATCACTGTCCCTCGCCCTCTCCCCTCTCCCTAAACTATCCCTCCCCCTCGCTATTCTATCCCTTCTATTGACTATCCTATTGCTATCCCCTGCCTACCTCTCCGCTCTCCCACCCCCTTCTCCCTCCCTGCCTAAACAGGTTTAGTCTGTCTGCATTAGCTCCGGTCTTAGCCCGTATACCCCTTATCCCCAAAGTCTGACATTAACTGAAGCCCGATGTCATCGCTCGTCATTATTAGAGCGGAAAATGATAAAGTCTTGGGCCAACCCGTTCCCCATTTTCTCCCAACGAGCCTATAGCCTGGGCCATAAAACATATATATGTCGTTTTAGTTCCCAATATACCCGCATAGTCTGATAATATATTAGTCTATTATGTCCCGCAAGCCCGTAAAGTCTCATCATATGTCTGTTTGTTATATACCGCAAACCCGTAAGTCTTATTTTTTGTGTATTTGTTATATCCCGCAAACCCGTAAGTCTTATTATATGTCTATTTGTTATATCCCGCAAACCCGTAAGTCTGGTAGCATAAGATGTGAGTTTGGATACAACCCCAAGGGATAAATACACAACGAATTCGAACTCTTATTAAAAGTCTCTATGGCTGCATTAAGTCCTGACTCCTTAGAACAGGTGAAATACAAGTAAATAGCATAGCGGTCACTTCGTTTATTTACGTAGATTTCTACTTGTTTGCAGACTTGGAATGCAAAATACGAACACGCCTAAACGTAGATTTTGAGTTGGTGAGCTCCCGTAACTTGAAACAGCTGTAAAACACTTGAAGGATGGCTTCAAGTCTAACTTATAATGTCAAGTGTCCAAAATTTGCATTTGGAAAAGTTCCCACAGTCATGGATGTCAAAAGCAAGTCAAAATATTTGTTTTCCGTCACTCCGCAACGTGCGTGTTTCGCGGGAAATCAGGGGAAAAGGTAATAGAGTGGGAAAAAGGCAAAAGTTAATCTTTTCTAAAAAGAACTTTGACTTGATCGTTTGAAGTCATTTCTGAACGAAATCGAAAACTAGTTAGTGAAGTCGAAACGTCGTGCAGAGGAGAATCTAACGGGCCGGTCAAAAACAGTAAAAAGTCAACGGTAGTGATTTTGGCCGGTCGTTAAAGTGCCCAGTCTGATAGCTCCCCCCAGACCTAACGGTTGATTAGAGTTGCGTACAAAATGAGTGACTAGCGATGGGTCAGTGACTTGTCTCGCTAAAAGGAAAAGGAGAAAAGAGAAAGATGGGTCTCTTCAAACCGCAGGGGAAGATGATAAAGAAGTGCGTCGATGTGTAGCGCATTGTAGACGGAGATCAGCAGGGGCCGGATATCGAGATGCGGAAGCGGGACTGAGACAATTGAGGCGCAGTAGCGATGCGTTGATATCGGAGAGCTGACGTCGAGCCGTAGGAAGCTAGGTGGCCATGTATCGCACAGCCGAGATGAACCAAATTTAATGCACCAATTATGCCATGCCGATATAGTCACTGAGGTGTTCAGGTTCGATGAGAATGATCGTTGACCTGCAGGCATAAGAGGCGATCAAGGACTTACAGGGATACTCTGGTCGTGGCGTAGCTTGACTAGGGACGATGGCGGGCCAAGTGGGAAAAGCGCTGGGCGGTGGCGGGTGAAGCCGGTACGATGAGTAAAACCCACTTGAGAGTGATGGGGGGGGCTATTCCTTCAATATTGCCTGCTTACCTTTCTGGAAGATGTGCAGTGGGAAGGTTTCGCCGGTGATGAGGGGGCCTCGAAGACGTTTAAGAACGTTGGCGGGGAGTCGGCCTTTGTTTTTGTTGTTCTTGAAGGCGCGCCACTTATTTTTTTTTTTATTATTTTTTTAAAATTTTTTTACGATTATAGCCTAGACTGAATATAGTGACCTAGTTATGACAAATAACTAAGTGGGAGCGTTGTTCCTATTTCATTTCCGACGTTACCCGGAGTTACCGTTACTAAGGTAGTTTGATTTGTCATAAGGGCGGATAATACAAATTCCACTTAATTATTTAGTGATACAGCGGACACTATAATTTGCCACTCTAGTGGCAGTATTAACTTAATCAGTCTTAGTAGAAATTTTTAGATAAGCAGTCAGTAACTGGGATACAGTCATTGTATTTACCTCTACCTTAGTTCAGTTACACTTTGTGACGTGTCGTTCTGTAGTTGTCAGAAATCACTTTATTAAAATTGCCTTCCCTTACTTTGGTTACTGTAGTAACGAGACAGGACCGGTGGATTCTGAAAGGAGTCGGTAAAGGCCTCCGAGCATGCTGAGTTGCTCAAAGGTTTAGAAGATGCGGCAGCACTTGCGCTGCCCGGGACAGACACTGCAAGCGCAGCGCCAGCGATCGCGCATTTATCTACATCTGCAATCTTTTTGATTCCTTATAAGTTTTCTTTTTATACTTATTCACATATGAGGCTATCGGTCAATCATCTGTTACTACTCGTTTCGATCGCAACTCCAACCTACCAGGCGTTATCTGGGCGGGGGGAGCTATCGGAATGAATACCGTACTGGACAGAATTATTAATATTATATGTATTGTGTTAAACTTTCTTCAAGTTTATATTTCAAGTTTTACAGTCCTTCAAGTTTACAATTCTATTTTTAGACGGTTCCATTACTTTCAGAAATAGTTATTTCATTTTCCCGTCACATTATCATCTTATCAACTGTCATTAT
>WBZZ01002611.1:0-2500 GCA_019918135.1 Paulinella micropora | reverse complement strand
CGCAAAGGAATGTAGTCCTCAAAGGAACGCAGTTTCACATCAAACAGTAATTTGTGTACTGTGCATGTGTCCGGGATGGGAATCACGGGTAGACTGTGTTCTGTAAAAAAGAAGAGGAGGTAGGACGTTGAAGAAAAAGACAATCTAGGAATGGAGAGGGGAGGATAAGGAAGAAGAGAAAGAAAAGGAAGCCGTTAGTCCAAGTGTTTTGAGCACCGTAAGCTTGCGCAAGCTACAATGATGACATTGTATAAGGCCTAAATCCCCGAAGGGACCTAGCCCGGGCTATGCAACACTGGAACGGCTATGACGGAATGCAGTCACCGATACGGACTAGAGGAAGATTAGTCCAATTTTTGACTGCACAGGAGCGATAAATCGCAAAAGAGCACGAGCTACGCAGAACGATAGCTTGAAGCAAAGGGATCTGGATTGGGGATGGGAAAAACCCAAGGCGCGGAAACATCGATGAACAGAGAACGATACCATGCCGCGAGCCCCGCATTCGATTGGTCGAAGGTGGCAGGTCCATCCGTTGTCCTCGATTTGAGATTTGAGCCCATTGTATCGGTTGGTCTTGTAGGCTCGTGCGTCAAGGATGTTTTCCTCGACCGGGCACGTGAGCTCGATCAGTATACACTTCTTGCTAGACAATGACCAGACAACAATATCGGGGCGGAGGTCAGTGACACAGATGTGGACAGGAAAGGCTGGCTCAGAACCGGTGTACTGGGTTCGGAGCTGCCAATTGTTTGCGGTGTCAAGCAGGGATGGACGATGAAATGACTGCCCCTTAGGCTTCTGCTCGCCCTCTTTCACAAACATAGACTTTGGTTCATTTTGGTCTATAGGGGAGCGTTTGTTATGGCTCTCGATGTGTTTTTGAAGGGGAGCTTCAATAGTGCAGAGCACAGAGTCGTGACGCCAGGTCTAACGGCCTTGTTTGAGGGCAACATGGCAACCGGAGAGGATGTGACATAAATGTGCTTGACCAGAACAGAGAGCACACTTGTTGTTGGGAATGATTCCCCACAGACGTCTAAGGTCGGGGGTAATAACCGAGTTTGTGCTTGCGTTGATGACCCAAGAGATTAAACGGGGATTACGGGTTCCGATGAGGCGAGTCCAGGAGAGGTCAAAGCGGCACGCGTCTTCAAAACGAAGAAAGCACCCTTGCATGGCTTTGTCCATGTCATGCACTGTGGTTGTCTCAAGTATTGTCTCAGCAGCTAATTCTAAAATCCTGTCTTTGCGGTCTGTGATGGAATGTTCTTTTGGGTAGCGACCATGGCCAAGTCCGAGATGATCGGATTGGCCTCGATGTTTGAATTCAAAATCAACTTGTGCCTCAAGCTTGTCGAGCACAGGCTCTGGTTTCGAGATAGTTCGAAACGTTTCGTGTTTCGTCAGGTTCATCGCATAGATGGACGAGATGTGTTTATCTGGGCAGTACTTCAGCATTTGAGCACGGTTGATTTGAAGTCGCTGATAAAAGGAGACGATGGACTGGAGCTATGGACCGAATTTCGAGCGTGGGCGGTAAAGGCAAGAGACCAGAGCTCTTTTGTAGATGTTGGCCCATTTTTTGAGGAAGCGGGTCGCAATTTTCTGAAGGGTTTTGGCGAAAGATAAGCACAGGTCATGAATGAGAAATGGCCAGGCAAGTGACTGGACAGCATAGTGTTGGTATAGCCACAGTTTCATAAAGCCATTGATCGAGCAGCTATCGATGGCTTGCATAGATAGAATGAACTTCTTTTGGATTTCTGCTCGTTGTTCGTTTTCGCTGAGGTCATGGTAGACAATCCATCCGAGGTCTTTGAAAGGCTTGTCAGCGATGAAGTCAATTGGTTTGCCAGTAATAGTAAGGGCGGGGTCGAAAGGTGGGAACGATATCGGCAACAACCGTTTGAGACCCTTATGGTCGTCGGCTTTAGTCCAATATTTGAAAGCAAGGCTTTTGCATTTGGGCGGTTTCGCGGCCATTGTTCTGGTCTATGCCAGAAATTTGTCTATCATGTTGAGGACGATTGACAGTGTTTCGTGGATCGGCTGTGTAGTTTGAGGTCGTCAGCATAGGCAGCTTCGTGCATGATTACTTCATTCGTTGAGTTCTTGTGTTTGAAGTGGTATCCGTTGTTTTTTGTCAAATATGATAGGAGGTCAAGTAGTAAATTGAAAACTATGTTGAAAGGAGAGGAGAAATGCAGCATCCTTGAAAGACGCCCACAGCAAAAACAAAGGGTTCTGACGACCATTCTTTCCCTTCGATTGTGGCTACCAAGAGTTCGTAATATAAGAAGATTATGCGTGCAAACATAGGGGGCACGTGATACCACCAGACAGCGAACTGGATCAAGTTGTGGTTTACGCTTCCAAAAGCGTTTTTTTTTTGTCAATCCATGCTATGACCAGTTGGCGATAGTGATCTTTTTGCATTTCTGATGGTAGCTTTTGTTGCAGCAATGTGTTCGGAGCATCCTGCAACGTTACGGAGGAA
>WBZZ01002610.1:107500-129286 GCA_019918135.1 Paulinella micropora | reverse complement strand
AGCCACGCCGCCCGTGCTCCAGCCGCCGAGGTCCTGGTTGAACTTGACGCAGTTCTGAAACATGCTGGAGAATCCTTGGGGGTGGGTAGCGGGCGTGAGCCACGACCAGTCCCAGTCGCGCGCGTCGCCCATGAACTCGCTCATGCCGATCAGCAGGTACTCGGGCGCCACGCCAGACAGGGCCCGCGAGCCGGCCGTCGGCGCCAGGTAGTGCAGCAGGTACTCCTGGCCACCCACAATGTACATGTACGAGGCTCGCGTGAAGAGCGGGGTCGTGCTGCCCACCGGGTGGTACAGCTGCACGTCACCCCACGCCACCACTTCCACGACGAAAGCGCCCTCTACGTACTGCAGCCCGTCGACGCGGCCGCTCAGGCGCAGCCAGTAGTCGCCGGCGGCCGCGTACGTGTGCGAGCAGACGGCGCCGTTGGCGTGCGCGCACGAGCCGGGCGCCGACCCGTCCCCCCAGTCCACCGTAAAATTCGCACCCGGGCCGGCCGTGGGCGACAGCGTCAGCGTGGCTAGGGCGTTGAGATCGTGCGTGCGCACGAGCGCCAGGAAGTGCGAGCGCGAGCACGCGGTGGGCCAGTGCGCTTGGCTCATCGCCGTGTACGGCGCCAGCCGCGAGCAGTCGGCGGAGCCCGGCGCGAGCGCGGGCGTCGACCAGCCACCGAGCGCTTCCCGGAAGTCACTGCTCAGGCCCTGGAACAGTTCGTCAAAGCGCGACAGGCTCGGTAGCGACGTCCAGCCGCCGACCCCCGTGCGCGTGAGCGCCGCGCTGCTCGCAAACAGTTCGCCCACGTCCTCGAGCAGGGCGGTGTCCCAGCGCGACAGGTCGAGTTCCGTTAGCGCCGACAGGCCCGCGAACGCCCGGCTCGCGTTGCGCAGCCGGCGCGTGTCCCACGTGCTCGTACCGTACAGGCTGGCCAAGCCAGTGGAGTTCTCGAACAGGCCGACCGCCGACTCAGCGCCCGACACATTGAGCCCATAGCTCAGGTCCGGCAGTGGCGTGGTGAGGCCGGCAAAGCTGTAGTCCCACACGCGCACGAGCCCCGTGTCCTGCAGAAAGGCCAGTGAGTGCGCATGCATGAGCCCCGGCGCCGCGTACAGGTGGTAGCCGCTCGTCTCGTGGAAGCGCAGCTCCCCCCACCGCCGCACGGCGCGCAGCCGCAGGCCGGCGGGCGCCGTGGCATGCCAGGCCGGCGTCAGCGCCCAGCCGCGCACGGGGTAGCGTCCGCCGGGGTCCGCCGTCACCGTGTACGTGCCGGGCGTCGCATACGTGTGGGCGCACGGTGCGGCGCCGGCGTCCAGGCACGGCGTGGGGGGCGAGCCGTCCCCCCCAGTCGACCGTGAACGACGTCGGGACGGCCCCGGCCTGGGCCTGGCGGCGGCGGCGCCCCGGGGCGGCGGACTGCCAGAGCGGCCACACGAACGTGTCGTGCGGGGCCGCCGTCGTCAGCTCGAGCACCGTGGCGCCGCCGGGGCACACGACCGAGGGGCACGCCTCCTCTTGGGTCGGGCACTGGAGCGGGTACGGGCACCCGGCGCCGGCGGCCCGGAGCCACCCGCACAGCAGGAGGAGGGGCCACAGGCGCCACAGCCGGTGGGCGAGGTCAAGGTGCATCTCTTCCTCTTGTGCGGGCGTGATTTTGCCTAGTGTTGGAGGATGTTGGGGGGGGGGGCCCGTGCGTCGTGGCGCCCGCGCCGGCGGGGAGGCCCGGGGAGGGAAAGGGGAAGGAACGGAGAGGGAGCCAGGGCAGGAGAGGGGGGGGCCTGCTCGGGGAGGAGGCAGTGCGCTCCCCCCCCTGCCGGCCGACCGCAGACTCCCCGCGCCGCTCTCGTCCGGTGCTACAAGACAGCGCCTGCGGGCGACGACCGATGGCTGTGCAGGCCTCCCCTGCCTGTACCAGATTTCCTTACATTTTATTGAGACTGCGTTACGGTGCTTCGGACACACCTTTTATCTTCTTTTCCACCAAGCAGAGCCTGCTTTCTCAGTGTCTCGCGGCCCCTTCCCCCCTGAGCAGCTCCCCTAAGGCGCACGCCGCCGGTCCGCCACTTGTCATTACCCGATACCACACCCGCGGACGTACTCCGTGCACAAGCTCGGCAGATTGCTCGGCTGGATGCCGCTGCCCGCCTCATAGATGCCAGAAAACTGGAACATCAGCGTGCATGCGTCTGAACCCCAAGATCCTGCTAGGTTCCAGCCAGTGAGATTCTGATCAAAGACACAGTTGCCGGTAAAGATCGTGGCAAGTTTTCCTGCTGTCACGGCGGCCGACACGTCCCAGGCGCCCAAGGGCTGGTTGAAGACGCACGTGTGGTCCCGGCAGGCAAAGGCACGTCTCATGTCCGGCACCTTGCTAGTGTCCCAGCCATTGATGTTTTGGTTGAAAGCTCTGGCGTCCTGGAAAACGCCGTTCAGGTTCGTGACGGATGAAGTGTTCCACGCGCTCAGGGGCTGGTTGAAGACGCACGTGTCACCCAAGCAGGCAAAGGCATGTCTCATGTCCGACACCCTCGTAGTATTCCAGCTGTTGATGTTTTGGTTGAAAGCTCGGGCGTCCACAAAAACGCCGATCAGGATCGTGACGGATGAAGTGTTCCACGCGCCCAGCGGCTGATTGAAGGCAGACGCATTCGTGAAAGTCGACGCCAAGGTCGTGGCTCTATCCACGTTCCAGGCACCGAGCGGTCGATTGAACGCCCTGGCACTCCAGAACGTGAAAGCCAGGCTGGTGACTTGGCTCGTGTCCCAGCTCTCGACGCTGCCGTTGAAGGCAGACGCGCCCTGGAAGGTGCGTTGGAGGCTAGCGACGCCGCTCGTGTTCCAGCCGCCGAGGTCCTGGTTGAACTTGGCGCAGCCCCCAAACAGGCCGGAGAAGCCATTAGGGTGTGTGGCGGGCGTGAGCCACGACCAGTCCCAGTCGCGCGCGTCGCCCACGAACTCACTCATTTGGTACAGCAGGTACTCGGGTGCCACGCCATTCAGGGCCCGCGAGCTGGCCGTCGGCGCCAGGTAGCGCAGCGCGCCCGGCGCGGTGGTGCTGGGGGAAGCGAGGAGAGGTGTCGTGCTGCCGACGGGGTGGTACAGCTGCACGTCGCCCCACACGACCACTTCCACGACCTGCGCGCCGGTCACGTACCACAGCCCGTCCAAGCGGCCGCTCAGGCGCAACCGGGGCACGCCTCCTCTTGGGTCGGGCACTGCAGGGGGTACGGGCACCCGGCGCCGGCGGCCCGCAGCCACCCGCACAGCAAGAGGAGGGGCCACGGGCGCCACGGCTGGCGGGCGGGGCCGAAGTGCATCTCTTCTTCTTGTGCGGGCGTAGTCTTGCCTAGTGTTGGAGGATATTGGGGCGGCGGCCCGGGCGCCCGCGCCGGGGCCCGCGCCGGGGCCGCGCCGGTCCGGGGAGGGAGAGGGGAAGGAACGGAGAGGGGACCGGGGTAGGAGAGCGAGCCAGGGGTAGGAGAGCGAGCCAGGGGTAGAAGAGCGAGCCAGGGGTAGGAGAGCGAGCCAGGGGGTACACCTTCCCCCTCTCCCCGCTCCAGCTGGCCCCTCGCAGTGCCTCTCGTCTACTCTCTGGGCCCTGGCCAAGGACCCAAGAAAAAACGCCGTCGAATCATGGCTCTTTAATCAGGACAGGAACCAGGGGAGCCCCTCCCCCGCGCGCTGGCCGCGGCCGGGCTCCCCAGGCGGGACAATCGTGGCTGCTGCCGCCGGCAGGCGCGTCTACTGCTGACAGCAGCTCTGGCGGGCGGCGCCCTCGCCCGCCGGGCTGGCTAGGTCAATGGTCTCGCCGGGGTCGGCGGGACGCGGCCGCCCCAGCTCCCGGTCCACGTAGGGATACAACATGCCTAGCAACTTGCTCTGGGGGTCTTGGCGCGCGCTGGTCCAGAGCGCCCGCTGGCCAAAGGTGGCCAAGACGGCTTCTGCCTGTTGTTGCACCTCGTCGGCGTGGTGGGCATGAATTTTATCTTGCTTGCAGCCCACAAGTACGATTTGGCAGTGCGGGGGCAGTTTGCCCTTGGCCGGCTGCACCCAGTTAGCAAACAACGATTTGAGGGCGCCCGGCTTGCTCATGTCGTAGCACAGCAAAGCCACGTCGGTGTTCTGCCAGTACTGGTTCACCATGGTGTAGTAGCGATCCTGTCCCGCCATGTCCCAACACCACAGCTTGACAGGCCTGCCGTGGCGCACCACGTCCAACAAGACAAAGTCCACCCCGAGGGTCGGCGTACACATGCTTTCGGGGGGGGCCAGGTCCCTGGCCAGGCGCTGCAGCAGGCTCGTTTTACCGGTCCCGGAATCGCCCACTACCAGCAGCTTGACGTGTGTATACGCCGGGGGGCGGTGGCCTGGGCCACGCTACCGCTGCCGTCGCTGCTCATGGCGCACAACCTGGGCTTACCCGCTCGGAATAGTGAGCGGGCGTGCACCGGCGCACACGAGGGAGAAGCTAGGAGCAGGCCCCCCGTGGCTCGCCTTCCCGCGGTGAGGGGCCGGCGGGGGGAAGAGGAAGGCGGTGGGAGGGGGCGCCCGGGGGGGAGAGGGCGCGGGGGGGGGGAGCCGCGTGGCGCGGGGCGAGGGTGCGTGACGGGGGGGGGGGGAGAGGCGGCGGGCCCGCGCGCCAGGTCCTTCTCTCTCCCGCCGGTGGACGCGCCGGCCGGCGCGCGCCAGGTCCTTCCACGCGCACGGGCTGGCGTGCGTGTGGGGGGGAAGGAGGCGGCCCCCCCCCCCCGCCGGCCGCCGGCCACCGGCCGGCGCAACCCACCGTGCTGTTGCTCCCGTGGCTGTCTCGCTCTCGGGTGGAGACGCCCGCCGAGCGCCCGCCGAGCGCACGCCGAGCCACCCCCGCGGGCTGGCGCGCCTGTGTGTGTACGGGGGGGGAGAGTGTGCCAGGCCGCCCGTGACCCCGGGCGCGCGCCAGCCCGTGCGAGGGCGAGGTGGTTGGCACGCTTACCCCCACTCACAATTCGTCCTCGCCCACCGCGCTCAACAGACATGCAAGCTAGCCCACCGACCAACAGCGTCCCGGCGGCGGCCACCGCCCAGCGTCCTCGCGCCGCGGCAGCCACCGCCAAGCGTCCTCGCGCCGCGGCGGCCCACGGGCGCAAACGCCAGCCACCGCGCAAGAACAGGAGGCTCCGCCCCGCGGGCGCCTGGGCCCACGGGTCAGAGCTGCAGGACCTACGCGACGGAGGCGATCCTCGGCCCGGCGGCGCGGGCCCGCCGCTGGTAATATCGTACAAGCCCACGTGGTACGCGTCCGAGGCGGAGGCCGAAGAGCAGGCCCGGCTCGGGGGCCGCGCCGAGGGGTTGTGCGTCACCTGGGCCGACGAGCGGCTGCACAGCGACAGCGACGCCGCCTGGTTCCTGGGCTGGGAAGTCATCAACGGCACGCCCCTCATCTCCCGCGCGGTGCTGGAGGGCAGGCTCCGGGCCGTGCGGTACCACGCCGGCGAGTACCGAGTGGGCCACCGCGCCAGGCTGCTAGAGGGTGTGCTGTACGCCGAAGTCGTGTACCGTGGGCCCGGCAAATACAAGGGCAAGAGCGAGTACGTGCCGGTCCCGCTACTGGACGCCGAGCTACGCCAGGCGGCCGAGCGGCTGGAGGGGGCCGCGCCGGCCGCCCAGGCCCGGGATCGGCCAGAGTCGTTCAGCGGGGACCGAGACCCTGGTTTCAAGGAGGCCTGCAACGCCAGCCTGGCTCACCACGCGCGCGAGTTGGTGCGGGTACGGGGGCAGACGTTGCGGGCGCTAGTGCTCGATGCGGCCGAGGGAGCGAGCTGCCGGGCGCTGGGGCAGGTGGCGCAGGAGCTGGGCGTGGCGCTGTCGGCCGACGTCCCCAACTTCTGTCCGCAGACGTGCGACGAGCTCGAGCGGTTGGCTCTGCCGGGCGTCCGCGTCCACCGCCGCTCCCTCGAGGACCTCCTGCAGGAGGGTGCGCCAGCCGCCGGCTGGGACGTAGCGTACCTGGACTTTTGCAACATGCTGCACGGCAACACACGCGCCATCCGCCGGCTGCTAGCTCACCTGGACCCCCGGCCGGGCTCGTTGCTAGCGCTGACGTTCTTTGGCGGGCGCGGCGCGCTGGAATGGCTGACCGGCCACGCTGGTGAGCTGGAGCTGACGCGCGCGGTCTACAGCACCGAGCTCGGTGCCCTGCTGAGGGGGGCGGGCTGGCGGGCCTCGCTGCTCGACTACCGGCCGTCGGGCACAATGTGTTTCTGGCTGTTCCGCCTGCACGGCCCGCTCGGCGCAGCCGCCGGCCACCCCCGCGGCTGAGCCAGCAGTCCCGCGCACACTGACAGGGAGCAAGCCGGGCCCGCGTTAGGGAGGACTACTCTGATTCAGGATTCAGTCTTTTCAATAAAAACCACCAAGTTGTGCACCCTAGCTCCGGGCCGCTCGGCGCAGCAGCGGCTGCCGGCCCGAATTCTCCGGCCGGCAGCAAAGGGACGGACGGCCCCCCGGTAAAAAAAGCTTGCGCGAACCCGCAGGCCCGGACAGAAGGGGGGGGGTGCTTCCCCGGAGCCGGGCCCCAGCTTGTGTAGCGCCCTGGCCTTTTTTAATCATGTTTGCTTACGCTGGTACTCCCATTCTCTCGCTCGCTGGCTAGGCACCACGGAGGAGGAGTGCTGGAAAAACCGCCTGCTGGATGCTAGTCTCAGCCCCCGCGGCTCTTTCTCCGCCGCCGGCCGCCCCCCCCCGGTGGCGTAGCAGAGAAAGCACACTCTGCCCGTCCTCTCCTTCCCCTTCCAGCCCTCTTACCCGCCGCGTTCTACCACACAGTTGTCTGAGTTTACCGCTAGCCTCATTGCGTCGTAGGCTGTTAAGTCCACCGGTTCCAGGCGCAGCTGCCGGGCCTTGATAGTTGTCACGCCTTGCATATCCACTAGGCGGAGTCTGACGCGCCGAAAGTTCCGGACTTGTGCTGCTTCGGCGAGGTCGCCGTCTGTGCCTTGGAGGAAGACAGACTTGGCCCTAAACTTCTCCAGCTGCAGAAACAGAGGCTCGTCTCCTTGCGGCTTCGTAGAACGTAGGATAATCACCACGTTGGGCAGTGGCCCGCTGCCGTCGGCGTGAATAACCCTGAGCCCCTCTTAGCATCCGTGATGGGAGCCTCGCCCTCGTCCGGCTGGTAGCGTCCACAATCCACGGTCAGTCGAAACTCTCGGTCGGTGTCAGGCCACGTGGCATCCGGAGAGAGTATAACTTGTTGTAGCTTATCAAGTGTCGAAACCTCCAGGGCCCGCGCCTTCGCGGTGGCGCTTAGGGGGATCAGTGGCCTTTTCCACGATATCGTCAGCTCGGTCATGTTCCACAAAGCCAGCCGTAAACTAGAACAGGCGCTCTGTGTTGGGTACCAGACCCGAACCTCAGTGGCAGAATCCAGGCACCCATTAGCTTCCAGACTTTCAGCATCGGGGTGGTTCTCCAATAGTTTAGTCAGTATCTTGCTCCAGTCCTCATCAATATCCTGCTCACCATCCCCTTCTCGTACTAGCACAGAATGTACCCGAAAGAGGCGGCGATTGGGTCTGAAGGTGCGGACATTGTGGAGCACAGTGGTGTCGAACATCTTCCATTTGTCCAATTCACGAGGACCCATAGCGTCGTCCGGCTCCTGTATTGCCAGCTTCACGTCGGCAGGGCCCAACACGCGTGATCTTCGTGATCCTCGCGCCAGTGACAACGCGTGAACTAACAACGCGTGAGCTACGTAGCCATCGTCCAGCATCTGTTTGCCCCACCACCACAGGACTCGCGTTGCGTCGAAAAGATTTTGTGCGTCTGGGACTTGGATACAGTCGAAACCCCTTGAAGTCAGACGCGAGCGCCCTCCACAGCGTCTTTTCGAGCCAGCTCTCTAAAGGGGAGCTGCCGTCCCGGGAGCAGTCCTTTAGAGGTTGACTGATGTGCGCTATCGCAAAGCTTGGGGGTCTATCGGGTTGGGAGCCGTGCCTGGAGCTGTGTCTGAGCCGTGTGATCAGGGAGCCGAGCTGCTGGTACGAGCCCAAGGCCAAGCCCTTGGTATGCTTCCAGCGCGCTAACAGCTTCACGAACATCCACAGCCGTTTGGAGGCCTGCTCGGCCAAAGTTTCTTCGATACCTGTCCCCGTGGCGACTATCACCACCTGCAGTCTGTCCGGAGCCGAGCGCAGCACTTGATCAAAGAGGTCCAGGCGTTGGTAGTCTGCGGGATTCTCGGGCCCGGCGTTTAATGGCCCCGCATTGAGCACGGGGTCTAGTGGCCGCGCATAGAGGTACAGGGTATTCTCGGCGGTGAGCTGGGCAGCGGTAAAGCCCCTGGTGGACAGGTCTTTTTTACTCTTTTCGCACAAGGCTTGAGCCAGCCACTGCGTAGCTGGGCAATCAAAGCACAGTGCACAGCGAGCGCCGGGGTCGTGTCGCAGGGGATAATCTGTCGCGGCCTTGAGCCGCTTGGGGGGCCCTTGCTCCGCCATGAACCCGCACGCAACGCTTTGGCCTAGTACTGTCACTCCCGCGCCACGGGAGCAGTGCCGCGGGGAATCGTGGCAGGGGGGAGAGGGGGGGGCAGAAGGAAGCGGCCGGGCCGGGGGCAGGCTCTCCTCTCCCGCGCCCGGTCACGTGCCCGGTGCGCCCCCCCCCGACGACGCCGCCCCCTTCCTCGCCCGCGTGACCGCACGCGCGGGCTCACATGGCCGTGTGTGGGGCGCCCTCTCCCCGACGGCGCGTCCCCGACGGCGCGCGCCGCGTCGGCCCCCCCTCCCAGCATGACCACGCGCGCGCGGTCATGTGCGACGCGTGTGGCGCGCCCTCTCCCGCCCGTGTCTGTCGGCGCGCGCGTCCGTTGCGGCGCACGGCGACGGGCGCACGCCGGGGAGCGCGCGCCCCCCTCTCGGCTGCGTACCGCCGTGGCTCTGGCACAAAGGATCTCCCTGCCCCCAGTCCAAGTACCCCAACACCGCTATGCTGAAGAAGGCCACCAACTCCCGCCGCCAGCCGCGCCGCTTCCACCCGTACCCCGCGCCAAGCGCCAAGGCACCGGCCGCGACCGCCCCGACCGCCGCCGCTGGCCGCTCTGGCGGCACTGGGTTCTGCGCCCTCGGCACCGACCTGCTGCGCCACATCTTGGCGTTCGCGGTCCACCTAGCCGCGCCGGCTAGGCCGGAGCCCAGGCTGGCCAACCGCCGGGTGGTGGGGACGCTCGCGCTCGTGGACAAGAGCTGGCACCACGCCGTGCAATTCCTCCCGGGCTGCTACCGTGACTCCCTGCTGTACAACTTCGTGTTACTCAAGCTCCTGTTCGCCGCCATGGACGAGCCCAGGTGGTGGGAACCGGCCCGCGTGAGCACCGTGTTTGCTACCGGGCGCGACGACGAGCTGCTGGCCGAGGGCGCCGTGACCGCGCTATTCGCCCCGGCGCAGGTGGCCCGCGTGCCGACGCTGTTCCCGGGCTGGCTCTTGCCGGACGGGCAGCGGCTGCGCCGGGAAGAGCGGCGTTTGTACGTGGCCGAGGGGCGCTTCGAGGAGGCAGACGGCGCGACTACTACCGTGTACGTACACAGCGAGGCCGTCGCCTGGTACCTGGCCAGGCACCGTGACGCGGAAGAACTCCTGTTCCTGACGCAACAGCTACTGGCGACCAACGCGCCCTCTTTCCTGTCTGCGCACCACGAGTGGAGGTCGCTCAGGGTCCGGTGGCCGTGCGGCACGCTGGGCTCCGCCACCGCGGCCCGGCAGCGGCCGGCCGGCCAGCACGCGCCCCCCAGGCAGCCGCGGGTCCCTAGGCCGCTGCGCGTCCCGCGGAGGCGCTTCCACGCTCCGCTGCAGTGGTGGTCGCCACAGCAGCTCGTTCTGATTGGCCACGGAGTGGTGAGTGCGGTCACGGGCCTCGGCAGCGAGGTAGGTGTTGGCGTGGCGCTGACGCACGCGCTGGGCGACGGTTCGGTGCTGCGGGCCGTCAAGGGCTGCCAGTACTCGCGCCAGGGCGTCGAGCTCGTGAGGCAGGCGGACGGCAGCTACCAGGAAGTGGGCGAAGCCCCCCGCCCCGTGGTGGAGCAAGCCGCGTTCGTGTGGGCGCCCGCGTTGGTGCAGTACCTCGAGTGGAACGCGCGGCCCTGGCACCAGCAGCTGATCTGGGACGTGCTCGAGTATGAAGGCCCTCGGCTGGCGCCGCTAGCCTTTGCCTTTAGCCAGGAACTCGTGCTGAGTCAGTGGGGGGGCAAGTTTAAGGGCTGGGTAGCCACCGCTCGCAACCCTTTCGAAGGTAGCCACGTGATTGCACTCTGATTGCACTCTGAGCCACCAAGTTCTCTATTTCATTAAAAAAATGTCAACTCCCAGACTGTAGCCCGGCAGCCGGAATTAGGGGCCCCGGAGTTAAAAAACGCCCTTTCCGGTACGGCCGGGGGACGGATGCGTTCGTACCGGGAGCCCGCTGCTTACTTCGGGATCCAAGCACGTCCGGTACAGCCAGGGGAGGAGGACACGTCCGGCTGGTGGCGTGGACCAGCGAAGGCCAGTCAAGGCCTTGGGTCGGTGTCAGCCCCACGTGGCCTCCGGAGAGCGTTCAGCTGGGGTAGAACCTCGGTCGGTCAAAACCTCCTCCAGGGCCCGCCCCTCTCCCCGTGGCAGTGGTGCCTAGGGGAGAAGCAGTGGCCTTCCCCCAGCTTGCCCATGCCCGACGACTCCGGGCCTAGCCCAGAACAGGCTCTGAGTAGCGGACACGCACAGCCGTCCGTCGTTCGACAGCTGTTGCGATGACACTGCAAGCGCACGGGCAAAGCGCGGAACAGTGCTGGCGGGCACATGTGCCAGTGCTGGCTGAGGGCTTGCAAGGGGTTGCAAACTAGCCGTTAGGTGGGTATGGCAGGTAGCACCGGAGGCTGCATGTGCAGGAACGGCTGCGCATGCGTTGTTTAGAAGATGCGGCAGCACTTGAGCTGCCCGGCATAGACGCTGCAAGCGCAGCGCCAGCGCGGAACAGTGCTGGCGGAGCTCTGGTACGACGCTGGCTGAGGGCTTGCTGGGGTTGCAAACTAGCCGTTAGGTGGGTATGGCTGGCAGTGCTGGTGGTTGCAAAGCTGATTTGTTGTTAGCAGTAAAGTGCAAGCTCAGGGGGGAAGCACGGAACAGTGCCGGCGGGCCCTGGTGGGTCGCTGGCCGAGTGTCTGCTTCAAGTTGGGTTGCAAACTAGCAGTTAAGTGGGTGTGGCGGGTGGCACCGGCGGCACCATATGTTTGTGTTGGGACTGCTGCGCATGCGCAGGCGTTGTGAGTAACGTTTAACGTGCAGCAGCTGTTGCGCCACCTTGGCAGGCTTTGATTCAGTTGCTTAGGTCTCAGACGTGTTGAAGTCTGCCATACTGTAGGCAGTAAATGGCTGGGAAGAGAAGGTTTATGGCTGGTGGTTGGTGGCGGCGGGCCGGCACATATATATATACCCGCCGGCACATATATATATATATATATAGGCGCAGCAGGCCGCAACAGATGGCAATCAGCGTGCGCCGCGGGCGGCAGCGCTCAGCAACAGCAGCAGCGCAGTGGAGAGCAGACGGAGACATGTTTTTGCGTTAAAAAGTGCTTTTTAGGGAAGTTTTGAGGTGGTAAGTGGCTGTCAGGTGGCATTGGTGGAGGCCATATGCATGCGCATAAGCTGTGGCATGCGGCAGCTGCAGATAGTTGACCGCCATAGTTTAGTTGATGAGACAGCTCTTGTCTAGCTCTAGGCAGGCCTGGCGGCAGGTGTAGGTGGTTATAATTACTTCAAGTAATAAAATTAAATTAAAATTAAAGTGCGCATATATGTATATGCATGCAGTGCAGGCCCGGCCCCTAGGCAGCTGCATGCGTAGTACTTGTTTTTCTAGTTTTTTAAGGCTGGAGCTCGAGGTGGTGTTGGCGTTAACGTTAATGAGGCT
Source organism: Paulinella micropora (assembly GCA_019918135.1). Lineage (NCBI taxonomy): Eukaryota > Cercozoa > Imbricatea > Euglyphida > Paulinellidae > Paulinella > Paulinella micropora. Next base: position 117,368 of record WBZZ01002610.1, on the reverse strand, counting down.
ACACTACCCGGAGTGCGAAATATTGATTTTAAAATCAGTATTAATATTTATCAAAAATCAATATTAATATTGAAGAAAATATTGATTTTATATAGCAGATTTTGCTGCTGGCCCGGCAGTGTAACTTAAAAAAACTCACCTAGTGGCACCGGATACCTAAAATTCAGCTTTCAATACTTTTGTTTTTGAAACAAAAAATCAATATATTTTTTTTGTTGCAAAAATCAATATTTTTTTCGATGGATATTGATTGCTCCTTTTTTCAATATTGCTCACTGGTGGCCAGGCATCCGCCAGCTCTAAGTCCCGGGCAATTAAAAAAAAAATTGAAATATTGCTTTTTTTGCAATATTAATATTGCATCAATTTCAATATTTTCAATATAAATATTGATTTTTTGCAATATTAATATTGCTTTTTTTCAAGATTAATATTGCATCAATGTCAATATTAATATTGCTTTTTAGCAATATTAATATTCCATCAATGTCAATATTTTCAATATTAATATTGCTTTTTTGCAATATTAATATTGCACACATGTCAATATTAATATTGCTTTGTGGCAATATTAATATTGCACACATTTCAATATTAATATTGCTTTTTTGCATTATTAATATTGCATACATTTCAATATTATTATTGCTTTTTGGCAATATTAATGTTGCATACATTTCAATATGAATATTGCTTTTTGGCAATATTAATATTGCATACATTTCAATATTAATATTTCTTTTTTGCAATATTAATATTTCATTCATTTCAATATTAATATTGCTTTTTGCAATATTAATATTTCATAATTTCAATATTAATATTGCTTTTTTGCAATACTAATATTGCATACATTTCAATATTAATATTGCCTTTTGGCAATATTAATATTGCATAATTTGAATAGTAATATTATACTACATTTCAATATTAATATTGCTTTTTGGTAATATTATTATTGCATAATTTTAATATTAATATTTTTTTTGCAATATTAATATTGCATAATTTCAATATTAATATTGCTTTTTTGCAATACTAATATTGCATACATTTCAATATTAATATTGCTTTTTGGCAATATTGATATTGCATAATTTCAATATTAATATTCCTTTTTGGCAATTTTAATATTGCATACGTTTCAATATTAATATTGCTTTTTTGCAATATTAATATTGCATAATTTCAATATTAGCTTTTGGCAATATTAATATTGCATACATTCCAATAATAATATTGCTTTTTGGCAATATTAATATTGCATAATTTCAATATTAATATTGCTTTTGGCAATATTAATATTGCATACATTTCAATATTAATATTGCTTTTTGGCAATATTAATATTGCATAATATTAATATTGCTTTTTGGCAATATTAACATTGCATACATTTCAATGTTAATATTGCTTTTGGAAATATTAATACTGCATACATTTCAATATTAATATTGCTTTTTGGCAATATTAACATTGCATAATTTCAATAATAATATTGCTTTTTAGCAATATTAGTATTGCATACATTTCAATGTTAATATTTCTTTTTGGCAATATTAATATTGCATAATTTCACTATTAATGTTGCTTTTTGGCAATATCAATACTGCATACATTTCAATATTAATATTTCTTTTTTAGCAAAATTAATATTGCATAGATTTCAATACTAATATTGCTTTTTTGCAATATTAATATCGCACATAGGTACGTACAATAAATTTGCTGTGTCTATATTTAATCAACATTACCGAAATCTGTTTCAATTGTCTGAACCATTCTCTGTGACGTAATTCTGTTGCGCCTACTTCTGGTGGGCATGATGTTACTGCTGTCAACCTGGTTCCTCGTTTGCGCGAGCCTATCTTCTTGTGGATCAACTTCTTGAACTACAAAGGATGGCTTACAATCCTTTCTTTCTTGTTCTCGTGCCTTTTTCTGATCAATAGCTTTCTCTTTACTAAGCTTGCTTTTGCCCGAGGGTTTTTTCTTCGACTGCTTTTGACCGTTCCCTCTGCTAGGTCTAGTTTTCTTTTGCGCGAGCAGTATCAATTCATGCAAGTAACTTTTGCCTGCAATTAGCAAGTACTCTTTGTTATTAGAGCACTCACTATAGCAAATGCGGTCGACAATCCCAAGATTTTTTGCTTCCTCTGTCTTAGGTGGGCGACCCTGGAATCCTTGCTTAGTTTTCTTCTTGGGCCATGCGCCATGAACCCATATGCTAATCAAGACCTCGTCGTCGTGCAGATATTCATGTTCTGCTAACCTCAGAAAGCGTCGATTTGATTCAGAGCTGCCGCATTGCATAGCATGGATTTGCAGATTTGGGTGCACGTCTTTGACAGCAGGGACGTTATAAAACTAAACTAGCACAAACATAAACAAGCACACTTCAGATTGCGGGAAAATTATCGTCGTGGACTATTCATTATATATATATATATTATATAAATACATATATATATTTTACAAATTACAAATATTTCAAGTTGCAATATCTATATTGCCAAGTTACAATATCTACATTGAAAAGTTGAAATACATATATTGCCAAAAATGAATATGTATATTGCCAAGGTGTAATATCTACGCTATAGGCGGCCTGGCAATCTCCCAGTTGCAATATTTACATTGGATTGACAGGATTACGAGGAAAAAATTATTTCCAACAGCGAGAATGCAAAAGGTTCCCCACTTCCTACGACACGGACTGGACATCTGTACTTTGCCCATCTGAAGTTCGAGCTTACATGCTTAGAGTGTCTCGGTGATCAAAAGATCCCGAGTGAGATCTACATGAGTCGACAACCATCAGATACTTGACTCTAAATTCACCAAGGATTTTCCAAAGTATCTGCTGCTTATGGAAGGGATTCCATCCCTTCCAAAACAGAAACATTGCTACAGAGATCTTGGGATTGTGTGTTCGCAATCGCTCTGTACATGGGATATGAACAAAGAAGTTTGTGTATTCAGCATGTGCTTCGGTTATCCACTGTATATCCATGTAAGGGGTCGTCCAGGAGGGGGAAAAAGTGGATAGGGGAAAATCTTTTGCCAGCCTGTAACCAGGCAGGGCACAACAACATTTCTTTCTGCCACAAAAACCCGCGCCTGCATGGGCTTCACGCACATCAAGGTACTTGCTAAACTTTAAGCTCCACGCGTCACTCAGGTTTCTGCACTCAATTCCAGAAACCCCTTTCCAAACATCGCACAAAGCCGACACACATACATCTCCTCCTCCACAACCTACATCTATAAAATAGGTTTCCTTTTTCACTCGAGCAGGAATTGCTCCTAAACAGGTGGCTAGAGACTGAGGGGTCAGCGTCCCTCCGATCCCGTCTCCGCACACTCCTAGGTCATTCTGAGACAAAGGTCCTCTGCATTGCCGTAACAATCGCACCTGCCAGGCAGGTGCTTTCGTAACAAACATATGGTTAGATGCATTGCAGCCCGGAGAAGCACATATCTTCCGCGAGAACAGGTTGGCTGTGCAACAGGACTTGCAAACCCAATTAGGCATCCAGGCATCCACTTCGACACCGACTCCAGACGTCTTGTGGTGGTCGAGACATGCGCACAAGAGAAAATATCACTTACATTAATACAAATATTACGCAAACCGATACAACAACAACAACAACAACAACAACAAACGTCTATTTCTGATTTGGCAATATTTATATTGATAACTGGCAATATTTATATTGATATTTGGCAATATTGATATTGATATATAACATTATTATTATTCAGATTTGGCAATATTTATATTGATATTTGGCGATGTATATATTAAAATATACCAATATACATATTGATATTTGGCAATATTTATATTATCACATTTAGCAATATTTATATTGATATTTGGCAATATTTATATTGATATTTGGCAAAATTTATATTGATGTATAAGTTATTGTTATTATTATTATTATATATTGATGTATAAGTTATTGTTATTATTGTTATTATTATTATTATTATTATTATTATTATTATTATTATTATTATTATTATTATTATTCTCAAGACTTAGCCACCGCCTCCGCTGTGTGAAATCCCAAACATCAATATATTAATACAATATATTAGTAAAATTTGTGTTATATTGATATTTGGCAATCAGTATTTAAACATCTTTAGGAACCAAGTCTCTGTGACAAACCAAGCACCCGAAATCGCGATCATCGAAACCTAGTGGCAAGAAAAATCGCTTTCTACACGTAGGCTGTCCACATCTCCCATATAACCCTTCCCGTCACGACAACACGAACATGACATGCTTTTGAACTGGTTCGTATTTTTAAACCCACATTTTTCACACACCCACGTCGACAGTTGTTCATCAGGCGCAGGTTGATGGTATCTCCTCCCCCAATTATGATCCAGCACAACCGTTTCCCCATCCTGCTCTTCCGGCCCAAAAGGCTCGTCCTATCGACAGTAGGGAACAAAAAAACCTCGAGTGCCACGTCACATCAATCGTGCGTGAGTACCTCGCCAGGCGCTGCATAACCGCCCCGAGGAGGCAAAACCACGACGTTTGGCCGAAAATATTCAGCCCATCGTCGCCAGAGCTCCCTGTCTTCACAATTTGGCCAGTTTCCCTGTAAAGGATCCTCTTCACTTTCTTCCGGGAACGGTGCCTTGTCACAAAAATATCAACATAAATATTACCAAATATCAATATAAATATTGCCAGTTATCAATATAAATATTGCCTAGTATACAATATAAATATTGATATATGGCAATATTTATATTGATATTTGGAAATGTTTATATTGATATTTGGCAATGTTTATATTGATATTTGGCAATATTTATATTGATATTCGGCAGTATCTATATTGATATTTGGCAAAATAAACCATACTAAATATCAATATAAATATTGCCAAATATTTATTGCAAAACGACAAGCCTTAGGGTCATAAAGATAGATCGCCCACAAAGGCCATTTCAGGTGTCTTCTTCTGAACATATCTCAACAACCTCACGCAATAGCTCGCTCGCGCCCGAGTCCTCACTCATCTCAGAGTCAGCAGGGGCTTCTGCAGGGGTTGCTACATCGCACCGCTTCTTTTTTCCTTTGTCCTGCTGGTATAAAAACCTGCTTCTGTTTTTTGCAATTGGAAGCCAAATTGCAGTTCCAGGCGATAGCTCCCGCATTCTTTCGAGCACCATCTGCAGCGCCCGCATTTGTGCGATCGCTTTTGCTTCACACCAGCAGTTTTGCACCGGATCCCATTCTGTCTCCTCTACCGCTTCTACGTCCTCGTCCTATGTTAGTCATAATTTTTTTTTTAATTATATTGTATGTCTAGCTATTCATCACAACAGCAAATTATTATCAATACACATCACCAAACATCAACATAAGTATTGAACAATGTCACTGTAAATATTCCCAAAAATAAATATAAACATCACTGAATAGCAGATATTCTAATCTCAGTCTAGCATTATGGCGATGATTTATTCTCCGATTGTCATGATATGTGAGGTCATTAACAACAACAGAACCAGACCCGCATCTTATGCAAGGCAGCGGATCAGGTACTACATACACGACAGTGGTAGCAGGCGAAACAGGATCTCTAGGTCTACGAAATTTATCATAATAATCGATATTCCCTACTTGAGTAGTTGCAAGGGAAACTAAATCTGGTGCCAGGCCATCAACATCATCCAAGACTGCATGCGCCACAGTAGTTACAGGCGAAAGAATATATCTAGGTCTACGAAATTCGTCATAATCATCCCCCACTTGAGTACTTGCAAGGGAAACTGAATCCTGTACAACGCGATCCACACCCACTTCATGATCTGTGTCAGATTCGATATCTAACATCCTGCGCATCAACCCTGGACCTGCAACATGTATTGCAGCAGCTGACACCTATAGATTCGTAAATTTTTCTCGTTGATAAATACCGAGTATATGTAGCTTTTCCTCGATGTTATAATAATTTGTTTTAACAATATTATGTTGCAATATTTATTTTGATATGTTGATTTTGGTATTTGACAATCTTTATATTGATATTTGGCAATATTTATGTTGATATTTGGCAATATTTATATTGATATTTAGCAATATGTATATTGATATGTTGGAATATTTATATTGCTATCTGTAAATATTTATATTGAAAATATTTTGATATATCGCAATATTTACATTGATATGGCAATATTTATGATATAGTGCAATATTTATAGTGATATGTTGCAATATCTATATTGATATATTGCAATATTTATGTTGACATGTTGCAAGATTTATATTGATATGCTACATATTGATATGTTGCAATATTTATATTGATATGTTGCAATATTTATATTGATATTTAGCAATATGTATATTGATATTTAGCACGAGAGTGGGTGGTTCATTTTCTTGTGCCATTTTTTGCAAGTTTGGCCGTAGTTGACAGACAAACAATCTCCCGTAAAAATCAAAGCAGACGCGACTACCCACAAATTGGCCCCCCAGAAGACTAATGCACAATTAGGATTCTCACTATGCTGCACGAACCCCCCTCCTCCTTCACCAAGGCTGCATGCAACGCGTCATGACCACATGCCGCGGCATCAAGCACTTTGCTACGGTACTCTGCTGTAAACACGAGATTTTCGTTTTCGCCAATCGTAACCCCGTCCACCTGCTTGCAATCACGAGTGAACTTATTGTACTATGCGTTTGTCATAATTTTCCCCACATATTTCATGATGGGCATCAAAGGTTCTGCACACCATAATTTCTTTCCGCCCTGCGGTATTTTGGGAACTACTACACCCAGTCCAATACTTTCGGACACTTGTCCCAAATGTAAAAAACCAGACGCAAGCCCCTCTTGCCGGCGCAGTCTCTTGCCATTCTGAATTAAATTGTGTTCTACCGCATAAACCTTGGATACACGACGAACCATCTCTGCCTATTCGTGTAAATGCATGTTAGTGCTTTCGGGTATTTGTTGTAGGAAAACTTACCGTGTCTTCCTCGATGTCGCTGAAGGTGGAAGCCCCCTTATTGCTCTTGCACTTGCCCTTGCCCTTGCCCCTGCCACTCTTGCCCTTGCCACGCTTGCCGTTGCCCTTGCCGCCCTTGTCCTTGCCAGAGCCGCCGTCCTTGTCGCTCTCGCCCTCATTGTCATCATCGCTCATCTTGCCCTCGCCCGCTTCCTCGCCCGCTTCCTCCTCGTCGTCGTCATCTCCTTTTTTCACTTTCTTCACCGCTTTACCGGAACCGCATGCCTGACTAGGCTTGCGCTTCTTGCCTGGAAGAAAAAAAAAAGTACGTATCAATATAAAAGTACATATCAATATAGATATTGCACAATATTAAGAACAATATTGCAAAATATCAATACAAATATTGCAAAAACGCAATAATAATATTGCATCAATTTCAATATCTTCAATATTAATATTGCACAAAAGCAATATTAATATTGCATCAATTTCAATATCTTCAATATTAATATTGCATCAATTTCAATATCTTCAATATTAATATTGCAAAAAAGCAATATTAATATTGCATCAATTTCAATATTTCAATATTAAAATTGCTTATTTGAAATATTAATATTGCTTTTTTGCAATATTAATATTGCATAATTTCAATATTAATATTGCATATAATTTCAGACGGGGGTTAACACCCAACAATCGAAGTAGAGAGAGAGAGAGAGAGAGAGAGAGAGAGAAAGATGGATTGGGCCTGCAGGTTCGGGGGTCTTCTTCTGATCTGGCTGATCTTCATTATCATCATCAACGAGGACTGCTTTGGAGGATTTCGAGGACAAGGATCGCGAGGCCATAGCGCGCAACTCTTCCTTCTCATTCTTCTTCTTCTTCGCCTTCTTCTTGGCCTTCTTCTTCTCCTTCTTCTTCTCCTTCTTCGCCTTCTTCTTGGCCTTCTTCGCCTTCTTCATCTTCGACGACTCGTCATCATCTGAAACAGAATCGGAGTCAGAAGAAGATTCTGCGCTGGAGGAGCTGGACTCTGAATCGCTACTGGAGGAGCCTTGGTCTGCATCTTTGCTCCTTCGCTGCTCCCTCTGCAGCTTCTGCAACTTCGCGATTCTTAACTTTACATATTTGAATCGGGCCTTCAACTGCTGCGCAAAGAGGCGTGGTCCGACAAGCATGAAATACTGGCTCAGGACAGTGTAGATCAGGTTGTAGGCTCTCGCAGCCGGGGCATTGGGGTTCTTCTTCCCCTCCCTAGTCCAGTCGGCGAATGCTGTAGAGAAAACAAAGAGTTTTGTTAGACTGCAATAATGATAGCAATATAAATATTGCAGAATATCAATACAAATTTTGCAAAATATCAATATAAATATTGGAACCTATCAATACAAATATTGAAACATAGCAATATAAATATTGCACAATATCAATATAAATATCAATACAAGTATTGCACAATGTTAATATAAATATTGCAAAGTATCAATACAAACATTGAAACATAGCAATACAAATATTGCCAAATATCAATACGAATATTGAATAATATCAATACAAATATTGCACAAGGTCAATATATATATTGCAAACTATCAATACAAACATTGAAACATAGCAATATAAATATTGCAAAATTTCAGTACAAATATTGCACAATGTTAATATAAATATTGCAAAGTATCAATACAAACATTGAAACACAGCAATACAAATATTGCAAAATATCAATATGAATATTGCAGAATATCAATACAAATAGTGCACAATGTCAATATACATATTGCAAACTATCAATGCAAACATTGAAACATAGCAATATAAATATTGCAAAATGTCAGTACGAATATTGCAAACATTAATATTGCAAACATTCAACTTTTGTTTAATATATATATATATACATATATATATATATATATATATATATATATATATATATATATCTGTTACTTACTTTTCATCCTGCGATCTTGTACGGGAAAGGCATACAGTAGCGCGGCAGATTGCGCCTGGAGAGCCGCGAAGTGGTACTTGCTCGACTCCGTTATGTCCCCGTGCCGGGTCTTGACACTGCCCTGGTGGCACTTCTTAATAAACGGCGGGATGTTGGGTAAGACATCTTGTTGCGAGTGACCAGGAAGGAGTTCCAGCATGAATAGGTCCTGGGACCACACGTTGGAATCGATTTGCTCCCGGGATTTCTCAAAGTTGATGTTATTTCCCCATTTGACGGTTCCAAAAGTGTCCACCCTGGCGAACACACCCTTGTTAATCAGCGTGTCGTAGAAGCTTGCGAAAGCTATCAAGGATTTGACTACAGGAAAAATAAGCATAATTTGTATAAACATAAGTATTGACAACATGTAAATATGTATATTGTTTGCAATCGCAATATTTATATTGCTTTTTGGCAATATTAATATTGCATAAATTTCAATACTTATATTGCTTTTTTGCAATATAAAGATTGCATAAGTTTCAATATTTATATTGCTTTTTGTAATATTAATATTGCATAAATATCAATATTTATATTGTTTTTGGCAATATTAATATTGCAAAAAGCAATATAAATATTGAAATTGATGCAATATTAATGTTGCAACAAAGCAATATAGATATTGCCATTAAGGCAAAATTAATATTGCAAAAAAAGCAATCTAAATATTGAAATTCATGCAATATTAATATTGAAAAAAAAGCAATAGAAAGATTAACATTTACGCAATATTAATATTGTAACAAAGCAATATTATTAATAATAATGCAAAAAAGCAATGTAATTATGGATTTATTTTTTTTAATTACCGACTAGGTCGATTGGAGCTCGGTGTACGGCGTTCTCGTCATAGAAGGCTTCCACGTT
>WBZZ01002610.1:95000-102500 GCA_019918135.1 Paulinella micropora | reverse complement strand
AATATTAAATATTGCACACATTTCAATATTAGTATTGCTTTTTGGCAATATTAATATTGCTTTTTGGCAATATTAATATTGCATACATTTCATTATTAATATTGCGTTTTGGCAATATTAATATTGCATAGTTTCAATGTTAATATTTCTTTTTTGCAATATTAATATTGCATACATTTCAATATTTATTATTAATATTGCTTTTTGGCAATATTAATATTTCATAAGTTCAATATCAACATTGCTTTTTGCAATACTAATATTGCATACATTTCAATATTAATATTGATTTTTGGCAATATTAATATTGCATCAATTTCAATATTAATATTGCTTTTTGGCAGTATTAATATTGCATAATTTTAATATTGTTGCTTTTTTGCAATATTAACATTGCATACATGTCAATATTAATACTGCTTTCTGGCAATATTTATATTGGTATTCAGCAATATGTATATTGGTATTAAGCAATATTTGCATTAGTATTAGGCAATATGTGTATTGGTATTAGGCAATATTTGTATTGATAATGAGCAATATTTACATTGACATCTGCAATAACTATATTGACATTTGGCAATACTTACTTTGGTGGATCATCACGGCAAGGTTCTCCAAACCGTAGGTCAGTACGGAAGGGATGGTTTCGCGGAAGAAACACACGAAAATCTAGTGTAATCCAGCGCCCTTTCGTGAGCTCCACAAATCCGAGTTTACACGAGGGACAACTCCACGCACCAGTCCAGGTCGAGCCTACCATTTTTTTGATCCCTTGTCCATCTCCCATCACACCGAGAAGAATGATACGGCAGAGCTTGTTTTCGGACCGAATGTCTTGTGCCCAAAAGGGAAGGTACAAAGAGCTGAGCTCGTGGCACATCGGCCACATGCTGGTTCTCAAGCTGGAAGGTAGCACCGGTCCCCCAATCAGCGAACCTATCATGCGCTCTCTTCTCACTGATGGTGAAGCCACGTTGAAGACAGTTCAAACAAACCGACCGGGCAATGCCAAATTTTCCGTGATTTAATGGCAGGCCATCGCCTCCTACCAAGATTGGAATGGAGACGAGGCCGGGTATTGAGTCCTGTTCCATCTTTTCGCGAAAGCGAGGCGAGCACTTAATGCAACACATGCTGCCAGGGACGACGCATGTATGACCTAACGTCGCATCGTATATGTTCTGCCACGTAACTGCAGACAAGAATTCTCGGAAAACAGTGCGTAATTCGACCGAATAAGCCTTTTTGGCCCTCAAAGGATGTCCCACTTGACAATTCACCGCAGCAATCTTTACAGGAGTCAAGCTGCAGTCCCTGGAGCACCTATCACCCGGATGCAAAATATTAATATTGCAAAAAAGCAATATTAATATTGAAATGTATGCAACATTAATATTGCACAAAAGCAATATTAGTATTGAAATGTATGCAATGTTAATGCAAAAAAGCAATATTAATATTGAAACGTTTACAGTATTAATATTTCAAAAAAGCAATATTAATATTGAAATCTGATGCAGTATTAATATTGCAAGAAGTCAATATAAATATTGCAATTTAGTCAATATTTATATTGCAAAAAAGCAATATAAAGATTGATATTTAGTCAATATTTACATTGAACGTAGCAAATATCTTTATACATGGAGACAGAGCGAAACAGGTGACCTCTGATAGGCAGTAAGCTGAGGAAGAAATGGTTGAATGAGGTTCATCAGCTTATACCACGTGCTGGCTTGGAAATCGGGAAGGACGAACTGACAAAGAAAATTATAAAATACTTCCATCAGCGCGTAGGGTGCACGGTGAACTGTCATGATCTCCACCAAAGCTACTGCTACATGCGCGATTGGGGCTTGTTGGGAATTTACAGCCCATCCTTGCAGAAAAGGTATTTTCAAAATATCAACGATTTCAGCTTTTGTCCTGAAATTCCAGGGCCTGCCTTCTTCAGAGTCACTGGAAGGCGGGGAACGTGCTTCATCCTCTGAGTCACTACTCGAAGAAGGCGATTCAGACGAAGATGAGCTTGGCAGTGAACTCGAAACAGAAGCAGAAGCATAAGAAGAAGAAGAAGAATTTGAAGAGGTTCTGAATAGACTAAGTCTAGCACGCTTGGGATGTGGACGTCTCCCTTCGTTGCCCTGCCGTCCCTGCCGCTGCCTCGGCTGCAACGCACCGACACAGAAACCAAATTTGTTGATATGTTTGTTCCTGGAAACTTTAAAACAGATAAAAATATTGATGATGTATGTATGTGTATGTATGTATGTATGTATGTATATATGTTGAGAGATGTTGACGTATGTATGTATTAAAACAGATGAAAAGAAACATTAAAGCAGATAAAAATATCAATGATATATTTATATTGCAAAAAAGCAATTTAGATATTAACATTTATGCAATATTTAATTTGCAAAAGAGCAAATATTAATATTGCCAAATATCAATGTCAATATTGCCAAATATCAATATAAAGCTTGCCAAGTATCAATATAAATATTGCATAGTACCAATATAAATATTGCCAAATACCAATATAAATATTGCGGAATACCAATATTAATAATGCTAAATATCAATGTAAATATTGCCAAATATCAATATAAATATTGCCAAATATCTATATAAATATTGCAGAATACCAATACAGATATTGCATAATACCAATATAAGTATTGCCAAATATCAATGTAAAGATTGCCAAATATCAATATAACGATTGCCAAATATCAATATAAATATTGCCCATGGTAGGTACAAAAACCCTGAGTGGTACGTCCGATACGGCCGACGCGGAGAAGCCATGAACGCCAACCTGCTTGAAGATCAGAAGGCAAAGCACATCAAAGGTGTGAAGTACCTTGCCGCTTTAAGTGGTGTTCCTGGTTTCGATGTAGCACGTGATTTCTTCCTGGACCTAATGCACCTTATTTGGAACCTGTTCCGGCATTTCATCCGAATGATTTGGCAGCAAACACAGGCAGAAACCAACAACCAGAAGAGTAAAGGACACAAGGTGAAGCCGTTACCACGTTTCCATATACGGAAGCAGCAAGCAGGAGAAGACTTCCAGGAATATCAAACAGCAATGCGGGAAGCCAAGCAGAAGCACGACCGGGACACAAAGTTGGTCGAGCAGGCTCTGATCGACTATCAAGAGCTGGGTTTGGATGCAGCCGCCAGGTACGAAGTTTGCAACAAGGTTTATAAGTATAATTGCTCCGAGAGGTATGAAGGGTACAGGGTCACCCTATGGTAACTTTGGATCATTTAAATCTGTGGACGCAAGCTTTTTTTTCAAGTACTGCCCGTGGATTTTCGACGGCATTGACGATATCAAGGCAACACGACTTGCGACTATAAAAAGAATATTTCTGGTGACACGTCTCTGCATGAGGCGCACACTTCCGGCCGACGTTAAGGAAAAGATTGGGCTTTTCTTTACCGAGCAGGTTACTACCTTGTACGTTGTAATTTACCCTCTGTTGCGTAGAAAAGATCAAGGCGAAGTCGTGGAACTCCACCTTGATCTCTTCACGCCCGTCATCTGCCGATGCTCCCAACATGCGCTCAGCAAATATTTGGGATCGGAAGATCATGTACGTACGATCTCTGTTGATTGGGAAGAAATCTCTGATCTTCCATCGACCGGTCTATCAATATTGCATCAATTTCAATGTTAATATTGCTTTTTTGCAAGATTAATATTGGCATAATTTCAATGTTAATATTGCTTTTTTGCAATATCTTGATCTTTTGACGCTCGTCATCTGTCGATGCTCCCAACTGACGAGCGTCAAAGCATGCGCTCATCAAATATTTGGGATAGGAAGATCATGTATGTACGATCTCTGTTGATTAGGAAGAAATCTCTCGTACATACAGGATCTTCCATCGACCGGTCTATCAATATTGCATCAATTTCAATATTAATATTGCTTTTTGGCAATATTAATATTGCATCAATTTCAATATTAATATGCCTTTTTGCAATATTGATATTACACGATTTCAATATTAATATTGCTTTTTTTTGCAATATTAATATTGCATAATTTCAATATTAACATTGCTTTTTTGCAATATTAATATTGCATACATTTGAATATTAATATTGCTTTTTTGCCCAAATGTTAATTTTAATATTGCTGTTTCGAAATACAAATATTGACAATATTTCAATACTTGTTTTGCCATTTTGAAACATAAATATTGATATTCTTTTTGTATATTGCTTTTGGTATATTGATCCAGTAATGATATCATTTGCTATTTTGGTTAGTGGTGGAAATTGCGCATGGTATACCCAAGAGGAACATACCTACTGGCTGCATCAGTTTGCCTGCAAAGTAATCAAACAGATGGCTGAGTGGGGCCCACTGCCTGACATGGCTGCTTTTGATTTAGAGGCGTGAAGGAGGAGAAAGTAAAAAACAAGTGCACACCTCCAACGAGCCAGAGAAGACTTTCATAAAGCGTTGGCAGCAAAAGGCGGTAACGTCCTTTTCGGCTCTGGGAGAAGCTAGCAATGATATCAAAGAAAAGAGAGTCTTTGCTGACCTGGAGATCGCCCGATCCTACGGAGGGAGAGATGTAAACTTTGCACAGACTGGATACGAAATGATTTGGCCCAGGAAGAAAAGATTTCTGAAACCTAAGGAAAGCGCGGAGGCGGTACGATTTGTCACATCCTGCTGGGAAAAAATTCCGCAATGGCAGCATCTGTCTGCGCAGCCGCATTTTGAGAAGGAAGAGATGCTGCTGTGAAGGAAAGTCTGCATCAAAGGAGTGCAGATGTCTTATACCACAAATGCACGAGGACAACTGTTTGCAGGTGGAAACAGCTCATTGCTGATAATTTTTGTTGCCCACTTTTCTCAATATGTATGTTGCTTATGTTGCTTTTTACTAAACTTCAATATTTATGTTGCTTTTCTACAATATAAATATTGATTGAATTTCAATATTTATATTGATTCACTGCAATATAAATATTGAAGATGTTGCAATATTAATATTGCTTGTTTGCGATATAAATATTGACTAAATGTCAATACTTATATTGCTTTTTTGAAATATAAATATTCACTTAATCTCAATATTTATATTGCTAAAAAAGCAATATAAATATTGCACAGATTTCAGTATTTATAGTGCTTTTCTGTAATATAAATATTGACTAAACTGTTTGCAGGTGGCAGCAGCTTCCTGACTCTTGATGGGAAAAGTTTGAAGAGCATTTTCGAAGATGCTACTCACAATTTCTTTTTTGTCGGTAATGAGCGACCGTATGCTGCGTGCGTGGAATGCTACGTTCGTTTATCATTTGATTCAGCGCTGTCTCAGAGTTCTGTTGACTTGGCAAGAGTACAACTTTTTCAGACAATCCCATACGAAAACGAGCGTTTGATATCTATCTGTGACTCAAGTTTGCAAAAACCAACTTTGACATTCCTGCCGCTGTGCTACTTGAAAGAGCAGTGCATCGTGGCACCAGTTCCGTTGCAAGCGCGGCGATGGTTTTTAATACAGGTGGATCAGACCCAGTACTTACCACACAACTTGCAGCAACGGCTGCAACAACAACAACAACATCAGCAACATCAACAACGACAACCGCAACAACCACAGCAGCAACAACGACAACCGCAGCAACCACAGCAACAACAAGGACAACAACAACAACACCAACAACAGCAGCAGTTGCAAGTTGTAGATTTAGAGGAAACAAACGAAGAGGAAGAACAACAACATCAGCAACATTAACAAGGACAACCGCAACAACCACAGCAGCATGCGCAATTGGAAGTTGTAGATTTAGACGACACAGACGAAGAGAAAGGAAAAAAAAAGAACAAGTAAGAGGACGACCCGCACGAGGTGAACAAGAAGAAGAAGAAGAAGAAGAAGAAGAAGAAGAAGAAGAAGAAGAAGAAGAAGAAGAAGAAGAACAAGAACAAGAAGAAGAAGAACAAGAACACAAACAAGAAGAACAAGAAGAAGAACAAGAAGAAAAACAAGAAGAAGAAGAAGAAGAAGAAGAAGAAGAAGAAGAACCTGTCATATCCCTTCGTGAATACAATCAATATACATATTGAAAAAGTACAATATTAATATTAAAATTATGTAATATAAACAATGCAGTTTTACAATGTAAATTGTTTTTAATATAAATATTGCAAATAAGCAATATAATTATTGCAATATTAATCTTGCTTTTTGCAATATTAATAATATTATTGCATACATTTCAATATTAATATTGCTTAATATTGCTTTTTGGTAATATTAATATTGCATACATTGCAATATTAATATTGTTTTTTTGCAATATTAATAATGCATCAATTTCAAAATTAATATTGCTTTTTGCGATTTTACATGTCAGTCCGAAACGATTGGAAAGGTAACAAACATTTCCAGGGAAGAAATCTTTGTTATGTTTCCAATTGTTTGGCACTCACATCAGTTGTTATATAATTATTGTAATATTAATATTACCTTTTTGCAATATTAATATTACATACATTTCAATATTAATATTCTTAATAGTGCTTTTTTGCAATATTAATATTACATACATTTCAATGTTAATATTGATTGTTAGCAATATTAATATTGCATCAATTTTCAATATTAATATTGCTTTTTTGTGATTTACGATTGGAAACATAACAAACATTTCCAGGGAAGAAATTTTTGTTATATTTCCAATTATTTCAGACGGGTCCTCACATGCAGTTGTTTCTGA
Source organism: Paulinella micropora (assembly GCA_019918135.1). Classification (NCBI taxonomy): domain Eukaryota; phylum Cercozoa; class Imbricatea; order Euglyphida; family Paulinellidae; genus Paulinella; species Paulinella micropora. Next base: position 95,740 of record WBZZ01002610.1, on the reverse strand, counting down.
ACATTTAATATTTATATGGAAAAGATGCAATATTTATATTGCTTGATTTTAATATAAATATTGTAGTTTTTCAATATTAATATTGTATTAAAATCAATATTAGTATAGCATAAAATTAATATTAGTATTGTATTTTTAATTAAATTTTTTTAACTTCTAGTGAAAATACTTGAAAACTAGTGACAATAATGGTGCAAGATCTATATTGAAGCAAAATCAATATTTTTTCTTGCCTTGGTTTCATAAAATTTTCGATAAAAAAAATCAATATTTTTTTTTGGAAATATTGATTTCAAAATTAATATTTTTTTTGGAAAAAGATACTGATTTTAAATGAATACTAAATATTGAAAAATTAATATTTTTAAATATTGATGAAAATCAATATTCGCACTCCGGGTGGTGCTAATAATTATATAAATATCGGACTGAGCTCGAGGTAGCCTATAACCGCCAAAGTCCCGCTGATATCGGTTTGATATAGTATTATACTATAATACTATCAACAAAAACATAAATTTAAATGTAAAACCTGTCACCTCAGCCTTTTAGCGAGAGGAGCGGACGGCAGGTTTTCGCCTGACTAGTATCTACAGAAACCTGCTTTTCTGATGATAAGGACCTGCGACATCCCTTTGCCGTTCTCCCACGGCGGACCTAGTAATTAAAATTGGTGGAAGGTGCCACCATTGATACAGATGCAAATTGCTTGATTTTTTCTCTTTCTGCCTTTGTCGTGT
>WBZZ01002610.1:67500-92500 GCA_019918135.1 Paulinella micropora | reverse complement strand
TTATATGAGGGCGATATTTTCAAAAGCATAATTTTATATAAAGTCCTGGGCAAGACATTAAACTACCCCTACATAAACACATATTGTCCCTCTGTGTGTTTATGTAGGTTGCTGAAAGCAATGGCTGAAATGGTTGGAGCTATGGCTGCAATGAGGCTAGGGGCAAAAAAAGGAGCAAAAAAAGGAGGAGAGAGAAAAGCAAGATCGCCAATGCAAATCAGAGAAAGGGGTGCAACTAATGTGCTGTTTCGTCAAGGGTCCAACAAAGCATACCTTTTTGACGATAATGATATGCCAGCATTGCAAGATGGAGAGATAGCTCATAGGGCTGTTTTGAAATCTTACAAAAACGAAACCAAAGCATATGATTTAAGGGTTGTTCTCTTTGAAGATGGACATTACGAGGTTTTCAAATCTCTTGATAATGTAAACTCTATTACAAAGGGCCTGAATGTTGATGTAATCTACAAGGGGATTGACGGAAAGCTTGCACTACCAGCCAACAATGCCCAAGCCCCAGCTGATGGAGTTGCAGTCAACAATGTCCAAGCCCCAGCTGATGGAGTCGCAGCCAACAATGCCCAAGCCCCAGCTGATGGAGTCGCAGTCAACAATGCCCAAGCCCCAGCTGATGGAGTCGCAGTCGCAGCTGAATTCTAAGTAGCCGCAGTCCAAGCTCCAGCCAAGATTGTGTAAGTGAAACAAAATTGATTTTGTTTAATTAAACAAAAAAACTAAGTGTTGAAGTTGAATATATTTGTTAAATAAATATGTTCTGCTTTAACACCTCTACAACAAAAACTGAGGTTAATTGTAGAAAATATTTCATTGAATAAGTAATATTTTTTCCAATTAATCCGTTGTATTAAGTTATTAATTAAATACTTACAAATCCAAAATTTCTTTTTTCTTTTTAATCCTGACACTACTACGGATGTTTTCAGGTTTTATATCTAATGATTTCAATAAGTGGACGGTCTTTTTTTCCTTAGTTACTTCTTTAATGTGGTCGGCTAGTTGAGATTTAACTTCTTCGTCTGGTTGTTCGTCCATTTTAGATTTTAATAATTGCTGAGGGCTGACTATTTCGTGGTCGCCAAGTATTAACTTAAAGCCTTTCCGACCTTTAACTGTATATACTTTCTTTGAATACTGAACATCACCCTTAGAAAAAACAGTTCTTTCTAGTTCTTTTCGCACGGTTGAACCCTTAGGAAATTTATTAATAAGACCAGCCCTATATATTTCTTGGTCATTCTTCTTTTTACCATAATAAACTTCCATTGGTGTAGCCTTTATTGTATTATGAAATGTATTATTATAATTATCAACAATTTCATTAATGTAAGGAACCCAAACAAAATCGTCATTAACTTCCCACATAAAATTCAAATCATTTCTTATTGTTCTAATAAATCTATTTACTATACCCATAGTTCGGTGGTCGCCAACTTCGTTAGTAGTATGTTGAATTCCGTTGTCTTTAAAGTATTCAGCAACTTGACCTTTATATTCACTCCCGTTGTCGGACGTAATCCTTTTAGGTTTCGGCATTTTTTTTAATCCTTCCAATACTTCACCAGTTGATTTATTTTTTATCGGTTCAATCCAGCCACGACGAGAATAAACATCAATCATTACTAATCCAAAGTTGTAGTTTTTGTTTCCTTTCTTAGTAGCTATTTTAGACATATCCATTAAGTCAATAAACACTTGGCTTAATGGTTCTGGCTCAGGGGATAGTATAGTATTCCATTTTTTAGGGGTCTTAGATTGATGGTGTATTTCAGAAGCTTCTTCAATTTTCTTTTTTTCAAGTTCTTCCTTATCTTGCGGAGACTCCGTTTCCGTTTCAGTATTTTGAGGATTGCTGTGTTTATGGTCCATTGTAGGGACACCCTACGACCCGACTTTTTTTGGTTGCAAAGCTACGTTTGTATATATTAGAACTTTAAAAATATCTTAGATGTATCATTATTTTCTTTTTTTGACTTCTCTGGTTGTCCCGCATAAACATTAACATTAACTCGGCCAGTCTTCTTACCTTTACCTTTCTTAGGCTGTTCCTCTTCTTCACTTTCGCTATCACTCTCACTCTCCTCTTCCACTTTCTTTTTTACCACTTTCTTCGCCTTCTTCTGTTTAATCTTTAATTTTATACCAGCAACCCGTTGGGCTACGATATCTACAAAGTCGTGTTCTACTTCCTCATCCGAACTGCTCTCCTCACTTAGCTCACCGTCTCGGCCGTCAATCATATCCTTCGCCAACTGTTTCTTTGACACATGGTCCATCTTTTCGTCTTCGTTCATTTCTTTCACATTCTTCGCCTCTTCCTCCGCTAGTAGCTCACGTGCCCTCTCAATCTTTCTTTGCCTCGCATACTGTTTCTTCATTACAGTAGCTTTTTCAAGATTTTTTATGGCAATCTCTCTATTACCTCTTGGCATTGTTTGTTTCGGTTGTATATCTAACCAAAAATAATTTTTAATCGGATTAATTATTATCCAATATATTGGTAATTATGTATTAAACAAAACTACATTATAAGATAAAAAGGGACAATGCCAGACTACAAGCAAGGAAAGATTTATTCAATCAGGTCTCACCAGACGGACCAGATTTATATAGGCTCTACAACAGAACCATTACATAAAAGGTTATATAAACATAGAAATGATTTTAAAAAGCAAACACAGCTAACATCAAGGGAAATTATAAAATATCTAGACCATTATATTGAATTAATTGAAGAATTTCCTTGTAATAGTGTATATGAACTAAGAAAACGAGAAGGTGAATTAATAAGACAAACAGAAAATTGTGTCAATAAACAAATACCAGGAAGGACTGCGAGAGAACTATATCAAGAAAATAAGCAATATGTATTACAAAGAAATAAAGAATATAGGGAGCAAAATAAAGAACACATAACACTAAAACAGAAAGAATGGTATGAACAGAACAAAGAATATGTAGCACAAAGAGATAAAAAATATAGAGAACTAAATAAAATTAAGGTAGCACAAAGAGCTAAAAAATATGTTGAAGCTAATAAAGATAAAATAAAGCAGTATAAAAAAATTATTATACTGTTAATAGGCGAATGATAAGATTAAATGACTGTAAAAATTATCCAATCGGTTTAGCAACATTCGGATTTTAAAATGAAATCAATAATTTTTTTTGCTTAATATACGAATATGTCAGGTTCTTCCTATAAGTCGCTCTTAGGATTGAGCGAAATCGCGACAGACAGCCTATCAATCGCAAATTTAGATTTAACGAACACAAACATAGTGGGCTTATACACAGATAGGGTGCCAGAAGATGCTGACCCCGTAAATCTTTATTACCCCGACGGACGATTTGATGCGAGGTTGGCTTTAAAATCAACGACTGACTTAAAAGAAGGCACTAATCTATACTATACTGATGGTAGGTTTGATGCGCGACTAACTACTAAATCAGCCACTAACCTAGCCGAAGGCACTAATTTATATTATACTAATGCTAGGTTTGACACTCAATTAGCAACAAAGAGCACAACTAACTTAACCGAAGGAACTAACTTATACTACACCACAGCAAGGGTTAATACGGACTTTGACACAAGGATAGCAACTAAATCAATAGATGCTTTAAGTGATGTAGTCATAACAACACCAACCGATAACCAACTGCTCATTTACAGCACTGGGCAATGGCGAAATGTTGCTTCTCCGTTTCTCAGATTGGATGGGCTCGCTATGATGATAGGGGATTTAAATATGGGAGGTTTTAATATAGGAAATGTCGGTAATGTTGATGGTATTGATGTTTCGGCTCTTGATAGTTCTGTGGTAAAACTAACAGGAGACCAAACAATAACAGGAAACAAAACATTTACTACTTATGTGGGGGTAAAAGACTCAAATCCATTAAACACAGGGAGGTTGTTCTTCAACTATAACAATAATATGGGCTCTATCTATTCGTCGGATGCGGGTGGAGCCACGGGCTATCCACTAACTATTGTCGGTTCTTCTATACTTTTTGCTCCAACAACAGGAGGTGGAATGACATTGACAAATAATGTTTTAAATTTTAACAGCACAACAGCAATCAGCGGACTGCCCGCACCATTCTACGACGGCGATGCTTCAACAAAGGCTTACACTGATACTAAACTGGCAAAGGACGGCACAGTGGCTATGACGGGTAGTTTAAATATGGGTGGTTTTGCTATTACAAATGTAGGCAATGTTGATGGTATTGATGTATCCGCCCTTGATACCGCAGTCGTTAAACTAACGGGCGACCAAACCATAGCGGGTATTAAGACATTTAGCAGTATAATAAATGCTAGTGCGGGTATTGATATGAAAAGCCAAAGCATAACAAATGTTAATCTTGTTGATGGCGTTGATGTTTCCGCCCTTGACACTTCGGCTGTTAAACTAACAGGAGACCAAACCATAGCAGGGAATAAAAAATTTACATCAACAATAGAAGTGCGGGGCGCTACTGCTCCAACCGCTTTTGATGGTATCGGTGTTGCCTTTGATACAGCGACAAATATAGGAATGATTGCAGCACAAAAAATAGCAACTGCGAGTTATTATCCGATACAAATAACGGGGTCGTATGTTGAGTTATATTCAGGTAATACTTTAATTATAACCGCAACAGGCACTACACTATCTTTGAATAACAACAAAATTACAAACTTAGCCACACCAACAGCAACAACGGACGGAGCAAACAAAAGTTATGTAGATACAAAAGACGGACAAAATGTGAAATTAACAGGAAACCAAACCATAGCAGGAATTAAGACATTTAGCAGTGCCCTTGAAATAACAGGAAATTCAACGAATGCGACAACAAAAGGAACTTTCGTGGTTTTTAACTCCACAGCCAATATAGGAACTATCGGATGCCTTGATATGGGCACTGGTGTAAATTATAACTTTGAAATAAATGCGAAAAAAATAAGTTTCATTATTGATGGAGCGATAGTCGGTTGGGTAAATGCTTCGGGGCTAGATTGTAATAGTAGCAAAATAGCGAACCTTGGAACTCCGACATTATCAACAGACGGAGCGACAAAAGGGTATGCGGACACATTGGACGGGCAAAATGTAAAACTATCAACAGACCAAACCATAACAGGAAGTAAAACATTTAATGGTGCGAGCACTACGATAAAATATCTAACTTTAACAAACAATGCTGATTTTAATAATCAAACTATCACAAATGGTGGAAATATAACTTTTAATGGGGCGCGGATATTAAATCAAAACGGAGGAGACATATTCTTTTCACAGACAACGGGTGATTATCAATATTTCTTATTTACTCTAAATACTGCTACAAGCGGAACCGCGAACCAACGAGGTTATGTATTTACGAATGTAGCATCTGATGTAAAAGGGGCGGGACTTTATATTTCAAAACTTTTGGATAATAAAAGTGCTTCGTCAGACATTGTCCGTTTTAACAATGCTGGTGGTATGCGGTTTTATGGTGCCTTAGATATGAATTCAAACAACATAACAAATGGCGGAACAATAACGGGAACTACAATTACTTCAACCGCGGGTATATCAACAACAACATTAACAACAAGCGACAATTTGGTAGTAGGTGCTGGAAAAAGTGTTTTCATTGATAGAAATGCCTTGGCCAACAATAAACTGGTTTTATGGGATGGAGGAACACCATCAACGACTACTTTTCTTGGATTTGGTGTTGCTAGTAATACATTGATTTATAATGTTAATTCTGCCGATAGTCATGTATTTTATCATAGTGCGACGACAGAATTATTTAGAATTAACAACACAGCAATCACTGCTTCAAAGACACTAACTGCGAATGCGGGGGTATCAACAACGACAGCAACCGCAAGCGGATTGATAACGGCAAATGCTGGAATTACATATACTGGCACACTAACATCAGCAACGAATACCAGTGGGGCAAAAATATCCATTCAGGGACAAACAAATGGAGGAAGCACCAGAGGAATATATATTTGGGATATTACTGACCCAGGCTGGGGGATTTATATGGCACAATCTGGGAATAATAAAGCATTAAGCGGAACAGGAACGGCACCAGCAGGAAATGGATTTAGTAGTTATGCCGTAAGATTTAGATCGGGTGCGGACACGACCCATGGTTTTGTGTGGGAAAATGCCAATGATGTTGCTTTAATGTCGTTGAGAGGGAGCGATGGATTTTTGTGGAACAAAGGTGCCTTTCAAGCAGATGGTGGAATAACTCTTCCAACGACATCAAGCGGTTCTTTAACAATAAGACAAAGACCCGCTTCTACTAACGACCCACAACTATATTTTAAATCGGGAGGATATACGAATTATGGTGTAATTGTTTCTTCAACTGGTTTGCTTCATGCTTGGACTACTTCAAACTCTACTACTGGTGAGCCGTCAGGCAGTTATAATTATATTCCTCTTAATGGTGCTTGGACAAACTCATCGGACAGGAGGCTAAAATCAGATATTAAAACATTAGACTGCGGGGATTGTTGTGAGAAACTAATGAAGATAAATTGTTGTTCGTATTATTGGAAAGCAGACGAAAAGAAAGAACAAAAGAACCACGGATTTATCGCGGACGAAGTTAATAAAGTATTTCCTGAATTTGTATCTGAAAGTGGAATGAAAGCAGAGGATGGAGAAGGCTACCTTGAAGGCATAACATATACAAGTTTTATACCGATATTAGTCAGTGCTTTTCAACATTTAACTGAAAAGGTGGTTAATTTAGAAAAAGAAAATAATAATATAACTAATGATATAGCTGACTTAAAAAAGCAATTAGCAGAAAACTGTAAGGACAATGCCACCTAGATTAAATTTACACCCTCCACCTCCACTCATTGATATGGCAGATGGAGAACTAACACCAGAGTTGAAAAATCGTGTTTTGGATATTTCATTGAAGAATGAAGAAAAAAAAGTAGAGCACGAATTGGAAGACAACTGGAATTGTTGTTGTATAAAAAACAGACCGACAGACAGCAGATTAATTAAGTATCTGTTTCAAATGGGTATCATTATCGCCATCATCACCCTTTGTATCGTGAGGCTATCTGAAAAGAACTTGCCGTGCGAGACAGCCAACACTTATGTAGGTATTTTAACACTATTAATAGGCATCTGCCTTCCTAGCCCATCTAGTTCAAAGAAATGAGCATTCATATAGTTGAGTTTTATACCAAGAAGCATCATTTGAGCAGATTAGCGGGATAGCTTCATCAAAACTAACACACCAATCGCTGAAAGGCTTATACACACATTTAAATTTGGTTTCTATTCCTTTTTGAATACACCACACACAACTTTCATTTTTTTTATCACTGACCCGCGAATAGAAATCACAAGCAGTCCGAGCAGAAATATTAATTAACAAAAAGTTTATAAGCAGTAATATAGAGGGCATCGCAAATGGCAGACTATAAATACCAAAAGATTATTTTTCTGAGTAATGATTTTGCGGGCGGTAGCAAAACATTTGACAAAACCATTAAATTGAACTTTACCCCAACTAGAATGAATGTTAAGTATATCCACTATATGAATGATATGACGGAGACGAAAACGAAAATCCTTCATATGGACCGCATTGGAATTATTGGAACATTCGCCGATAGCAACACCGCAAACATTTCAAATCTAAGCTACAACTTAGGTATTATTAATTGGACCGACGGGCAATACAGTTTTAGAGTGCTTAAAACAGACAATGGCAGTATTGAGACTGACGCACTTGGAGGAAGAATTGTTATTTGTTTAGAATTTCTTGCGTAGGGGCCTGCTCCCCCTACGACCCCGCAGGTAAAAAATATATTTTAGAATATATAATATATTTGGAGGTGCGGAGGCGAAGTCTCTGCTATGGAGAAAATCAATAATGTAAAGGTGAAACCAGTCAAGCAAAACGGAGATGGAGACAAGTTGGCAAAAGGATATAAGTTATTTGATGAACCGTATGCCAATATTTTTCTTCTCGCTCGCAAGAAGAGTGGCAAGACGACCGCACTGTTTGAAATCCTGAAACGAACGACGGACAAAAAGACCCGTTTTGTTATTATAGCCAGCACGATACACAAGGACCACATATACAAAGAAATGGTTAAGTTCTTCAAAAAGAAAGGCAATCCAATGGCTATATACACATACTTGAAAGCAGATGGACTGACTGTGATAGATTACGAGTTAGATAAGCTAAACAAGCCAGACGAGGAGCAAGAAGAAGGCGAGATTGTGCGGGACGAGAAAGAAGAACCAAAGCCGAAGTTTTTATATTTTGGTAAAGAGGAAGAGAAGAAACAGAGACAAGCCGCAGCGGAGAGACCGAGCAAATACATTACACCAGAAGTCGTGTTTGTGCTAGACGATTTGGGTAGCGGGTTAAGGGATAAATCTGTCAGCGACCTGTTGAAAAAAAACCGCCACTACAAGTCAAAGGTGATTATGAGTTCGCAGTATCTTAACGACCTACAGCCTGAGGCGATTAAACAGTTTGACTACCTTCTTATCTTTCCAGGACAGAGTGTTGATAAAATTGAACTTGTATATAAACATTTGGACCTTGGCTACGACCTTGAATACTTCATTGAAAAATACCACGAGGCGACAAAAGAACGATTTAACTTTTTGTATGTGGATGCGGTATCGGATGAATTACGAAAGAACTTCAATATTCGTTTTACTTAATTTTATTATTTATTTTTTTCAGAACTATATATAGATGCCAACATCACCAGTGATTATTTCACAACCATCAGGATACAATATCAGCTACAATCCAAGTATGCCCCAAACAGGAGGGAAAAGAAAATCAAAAAAGAAACAAACAGGAGGGAAGGTCAACTGGAAAAAAGTCGGACAAGCCATATTGGATGCTAATAGGTTTATCAAGAAGAACCAATTGATTTCAAGAGGTGCTACCTTTCTCAGTGATGTCGGAGTGCCTTATGCGGACCGTGTAGCAAAGGCTGCGGCTAAGCAAGGATACGGGAAGCAACGGGGTGGAGCCGTTAAGTTTCGGTAGAAAGGGGAAACCCCTTTCAAACCCCCGTGGGGTTGTAGGGGCTTGCCCCTACGAATGTAAAATCTTATATTAATTTTTTTCTCTAACATATACAATGGTTGTAAAGAAGCCAAAGAAGAAACTCAAACAACGGCCCCCGAGGATATACAGAACCAAAGATGGTCGGCCATATATTAAAGTGAAAGGCAGACGAGCATAATATCTCAACTTTGGCGAGAAAACGAATGACCTTTCAACACTTCAAATCGTTAAACTGTTTTTGAAATATATGAAAGGGGACAATAAAACGAAGAAAACACGAAAGACGAAGGAGCGAATAGTTAAGTCCGAATTCAATCGCCTTGAACACGAGAACCGCAATCAGATACAAAACAACCTGCTGAAAAAATATGAACTAATACACGAGCAGGAAGAAAAGGAAAAGAAGTTAAGAGAACAGGCGGAAGATGAGAAGAAAAGAATGGAGAGGAAGGAGAATGCGGAAATGAAGGAAAGACAAGAAGAATTAATAAGGGAGGCGAACAGAGAGCAAAAACTTATAGAGGATGTAAAATTTGAACAAGATAGAAAAAACAATTTAATGCTATTACCGCCTTTCCAACCTCGATACATACAAGCACCACCACAAGCACCACCACAAGCACCACCACAAGCCCCACAACTAGGACCACCACAAGCACCACCACAAGCCCCACAACTAGGACCACCCCAAGCACCACAACTAGGACCACAACAAGCACCACCACAAGCACCAGAAGAAAAGCAGATGCCATTGAAAACAAAAGAAGAGAAAAAGGCTGAAAAGGAATTAAAAGAAAAATACATTGAATTAATGAAGAAAGCGGGCTTTACAACTAAATTTATTAAAGGTTTGAGCAAAACAGAATTTATCAAACTTGGCACAGGAATAGAGAAAGCGATAGCCGATGCCCAATCAGCAGATGAGCAGAAAGAACTGGCGGAACAATACAAAAAAGAATTAGAACAAGAAAAAAAACTAGCGGAGGCCAAAGCGAAACACTTTGAAATTAAAGATAAAATATCATACATATCCGCAGGTTTAAGAAATGATTACAAGTATCCGAAATTGGATATACCCAAAACTTTGGGCCCTGCTTTGGAAAAAGAAATGAAAGCTCGGGGCAAACCACCACCAAAAAAAGTTAAAGGAAAACACACGACAGCGGGTATGGCACAAGTTATAGTAGATGAAGGTATTGATTTAGGAATAGACCAGAATGAAATGAGAAAGAAACTAGCCGATTATTTGGGAATAAACCAAGCTGGTGCTGGGGCAAAAACGATGGAGGAATTAATCCACAAACTTTTAACGATAGCAACAATTAAGAAATATTTAAAGAAGGGCAAATACAAGAAAAAAATGAAGAAGAAGGATTATGTAAGTAGCTTAGTAACTGAAATGAGAAGCGACCCAAACATTAAAAATCAAGTTTCAAATAATCTCGGTATTCAACCAACCGAGGAAGCAACCCCAGCCACAGATGTAGAGGAAGTTCAACCGCCAGCCCCCACCACAGATGTAGACACCATTCAACCAGCACTAACAGAAGAGCAACAAAAGCTACCCGTTAACTTAGCGGGGGAAGGTAGAGGGCTAATGACGGATGAAATAGACAACATTATGAAAAAGCACGAATGGTATTTGGGGACTGTGGCGAGCGACGAAATAAACAAACTGAAACCAGAAAAAAGACAGAAGTATGGCTTTATAATGAACTTGGATAAGTCTAGCCAACCAGGCTCACATTGGATTGCTGTTTGGATTGATACCATTAAAGATGACACTATTGAAATCTACGACCCTCTCGCACTGTATAAGCCGACTGAGCTATTTCTTCACCAAATGAAACAGCTTATTGAAAAGAGCAAGCCGAACACATATCTGCTTATGAAGGTTAATCAAGTCAAAAACCAAAGCGACACGAGCACAACCTGTGGGTGGCATAGTATTAGGTTTTTGTTAGAGCGGGCAAAAGGTAATCGGTTTAAATTTGCCAGCGGTTGGACGGACTTAAAAGAAAAAGAAGCGGATGAGTTGAAAACCCAGAACGGCTATGGCTTTGACACTTTGAAAAAAAAGCTCTTACAAATGGATTATCGTGGCGGGCGAAGTAGTAATATTTACTATGTCAATAGCAAAAATAGGATAAACGGCACGGACAGTGATTTCACTCACTCCATTGATATGAAATCGCTAGACAATCCAACACATTGTAAAATTTTACATATCTATGTGCCTAAATCGTATTATTCTGTTTCTTCGCCATACAATACTTTTACACTTAGTGAAGATGGATTTGAGGCGCTAATTACGATACCCGAAGGAAACTACACAATGAATAACTTAAAGAATAAACTGGCCGAGGTGCTAACCGCAGATAGCCCCAATGACTACACATATACAATAACAAGCAACAATACCAATACCGACCCAGAAGACGGCAAGCTATTATTTACCGTAGCTAACAATGGAGGCATTCAACCGCGGTTTATATTTGACACCGAAACACGTATCCACGAAGTAATGGGTTTTGACCGCGACTCAACATATTTCTTTGCTAATAATACTATTAGGTCGCCGAATGTCATAATCTTGACTGGCGAAAAAACTTTGTATCTTCAATCAGACCTCGTTGGGGAAGGCGATAACCACGTGCTCCAAGAAATATACACAGCGAATGAAATCCCGTTCGGCTCTGTTATCTATGACGGCTCGGGCAGTGAATACGGAAAAAGATTGTCTACTAGTTCAAGCAATGTGTATCGGTTTTACTTGACTGACGAAAACGACCAACCAGTTAATCTCAACGGTTTGGGTATTGTAATGACTTTATTGATTTACCGCGAGACGAATTATTTTAATTTATTTTCCTCGTTCTTCAATCTACTCAAATCAAGGTAATTAATTAATTTATTTTTTTCTAATATTAAAATATATAGCGACCTTTTAAAAATCGTTTTTTGAGATCTTAAGTGGTTTTTGAAAAAAAGCACTTACAAAAAATGCCAACTCAGCACGGAGGCGAACTAGATTTTAGCAGGACTGACTACATCAGTGCTTCTTATCGCTTGAATAAGCTTACCCCTCGTGAGGGTTCTGTTAATATCACTGTTTCTACCGCGGGAGGACAGGAAAGCAACTTTGACCTTATCAGCCGTCCGTTTAACTTGGCTCGCTCTGTTTTGAGTTTTAATTATGCCCCAGATGCGAAGGCGGCGAACTACAATAAATGCTTTATGGAGTGCTTGGCACCAATCAGACAAATTCAATTGATTACCAGAGGTGGTGTTTATCTTTGCGACATTAACGAAGTCGGAAATATCACTAAGATGATTTGGAAACCAGAAACCTCCATTGATGATTTACTAGCTTTGGAAAACCACGACAACAAATCTGGTGCTGGTTGTATGCTTCAAAAGAACAATACAACAAACGGGGCGGGTTTTAGTAATACCGCTGCAACTGAAAGAAAAGTTAGCTTGCTTGATGCTATCGCTCTAAAGGCAGACGGAACGGCTCTGACCGCTGTTGGTGCTACGAATGGTGGTGATGTTTCTGGGGCAATTACTACTCGTATTACCGAAGTTATGACTTCATATCAAACTAAGATGCGGGCTTACTTAACTCAACCAGCAACAAATGCTCGCAGACACGATGATACTTTAATCGCAGCAGCAACTGGCACTCTTAGTGTTGTTAATGTAGCACATAGCGAGGCTAAGTATTTCTCAGGAGGAGCTATTAATACTGCCGAACCGAGTGTTAATGTTAAGATTAATCTTGGAATGCTTTACAATACTATTTTTGCTCTCGATAAAACTATTATGTTTCCAGAAATTTTGACTATGCGGATTGTTTGGCAACAGACATCCAAAATCTTTTATTACAACGATGACCCTCTTTCTACTGGTGGAGGCACGGTCGCGGCAGCTGATTTAAATGTTAGTATTACTAATCTAAGCCTGTTCTTAGCTGTTGAAACCAATCCTGATGTAATTCAATCAATTCAACAGAAGATTATGAGCCCCGAAGGTATGAGCTTCAACATTGATTATTCTTATTTGTATAAAAATACCGTCGGAGTGGCTTCAACTTCTCAAAATGTTATCCTTAGATTTGACAGAGGCCACGGACGACGAATTAAGAAAATTTATCACTCTGTTTTCAATACGACTGAAAATAAGAACACCGCTTATGACAATAGCAACCTGCTCGGTTCTAAGGTCCAAACTTTTTATACCACACTAGACGGAGCACGACTTCAAGAATTCAATGTTGATTGTCAAACTGGAAAACTAGAAGACTATATGTATCTTAAACCGAAGTTGGAAGGCTCTTCTTTGATGAATAGCAATGTTTATCAGTATAACTGGGTTTGGTGCGATAGCTTTGACAATACTCGCCCACTGTGGAGCAAGGACCAAAACGAAATCAGCGGATTATCCCTAGACACCGAGCGACGATGGGAGTTTATCGCAACCACTGCGAATATTGCGTCCAATCATTACACATTTGTCGTAACTCAGCAAGAAGTAAATGTTAAGAATGGAACCATTACCAGAACCTAATGAACCTTCACCAAAAAAATTAATAAAAATTTTAGATTTTATTTTTTTGATAATATAGGAACTCTAACAAAACATTTTTTGAGGTTACCTCCTACGTCGGTAGACAGTATAGGAGGTTTTTTATAAAAAAAGCTCCTATGCACCAACGAAATTTAGTCGCCCAAAATCCAGGCGGCGACTTCGTAAATGTCAAAGTCGGGTATGATGGATATGTAGGGGGTCAAAATATGAAAACTGCCTTTGGTGAAGCATTAACCAGTTCATTAACACCAGTATTACAGGAAATCTTTCCATATACTATCAATACAAGGGTATGGACAAAAACAGAAACGAACGCGAGCGTTTCATTTAGCAGTAATATGGCCGAATTAAAAACAACCGCTAATGCTACTGCTAATGCCGTTATGGAAAGCAAAAGAAAAATAAAATACAGAACGGGTATGGGTGTTTTAGCCCGCTTCACTGCCTTATGGACTACTGATGAAACTAAGGAATATATATCATTTATTGGTATAGGCGATACCGCACTACAAAATGGATTCTACTTTTATAAGGATGGTGTGGTTGGTTTCTGTATAGCGCACGCGAAAGGAGGTGTTGTTTCCTATATTCAACAAGCAACCTGGGATGACCCATGTGATGGAACAGGCGATATGCCGCTCTTGGATTTGACGAAGGGAAATGTCTTTCAAATTCAATTTCAATATTTAGGCTTTGGGGCAATTAAGTTTTCAATTGAGAACCCCAACACAGGCGAATTCCAGCAAGTCCATATGATTAAGTATGCGAATGCCAACACGGGTGTCAGTCTGCGGAATACAACTCTTCCATTTGTTGCTAGAATGAGAAATGATGCCGATACAGGAATACAAAGTTTAAAAACAGCAAGTTGTAGTATGTTTATTGAGGGCGCTAACACCGTTAATTCAAGCATATCTAACGAAGCGGAAGGAAGTGAGCCAGCGAGCACTACTGAAAGCCCAATTCTTAGCATAAAAAATAAATCGCTTTTTAATGGCGGTGCTACAAATTATTCAATTGTTTATCCATCTCTTGTGAGCATATCAAACGAAGATACCAAAGTTAATATAGTGAGGATTGTGAAAACAACTGGAACACTTACGGCGGAGAACTTTGCTGATATTGATGCTGCAACTTCAATCGTGTCAAAGGATACCGCCGCGACTGCTCTTGGTGGTGCCACTATAACGGATGTCATACTTAAACTTTTTGTTAATGCTACTTCTAGCCAGCTTATTGACTTGCGAACTTACGACATTCAACTTTCTCCTGGTGAAAATCTAACATTTTTACAAAAGTCTGTCGCGACTGCTAATAATGGAGGAAATGTGAGTGTTATCGTTGATTTCTTAGAAGATCAGTAGGGTCTTCGCCCCTACAACCCCCAACCAATAAAGCAAAAAAAAACAAATACCCAACGGCGGGGTCGTAGGGGCTTGCCCCTACAAATACTTCTTCAATTCAGCCGTATTTCTACACCACGGCTGACGAACTAACCATTCAATGTATGGCTTGTCAATCTTTGCGATGTCTTCAAACTTATTTCCCTTGTATTTGCCAAATTGAAAAGTGTCTTTCGGCTGTGTATGTCTCTTTTCTTCAATTGCTTTGATTTCGTCGTGGATTACCTTTTGAACATCTTCCAACGAGAAGGATTTTTTTTCTCCTTCAATGGAAAGTTTTTGGAACTTCTCGCACAGTCTTGTTAGGGTGGTCATAGTAGGGTGTATATAGTAGGGAGGAAAAAAATTAAAAAAATTAAATAATTAATATATAATGACCGAGTGGATTGCCTTCGTAAAGGCTTACTCTGCTAAGCATAACATAAGCTATGGTGAAGCGTTGAAAAAGGCGAGCAAAGAATACAAACTGCAAAAAGGTGGTAGTGCTGAGTTGTCTGAGGATGTCTATTTGTCTTCGTCAGAACGAAAAGGAGCGGACGGATGGAAACCAGTTGCGAGCAAAGAAAAATCAACAGTGTATGAAAAAGATGGTAAGGCGATTGTGGCATTTAGAGGAAGTGCGGATAAAAGGGACCTATTAACCGATGTCGCATTAGTAAAGGGAGTATTAAAAAGAACTCCAAGATATAAAGAAGAGCAGAAGCTTGTTGATGAGGTTATAAAGAAATATGGTAAGGATAATGTAGAGCTTACGGGTCATTCGTTAGGTGGCACAATAGCAAAAGACCTGAGCCGACAGACTGGAGTAAGGGCGACCACATACAATAAAGGCAGTAGCACGAAGGACCTAATTGAAGGAGTGATTGACAGAGTGGCTGTGAAAGTAAATCCAAAAGGTAAAAGGGCAAAGACTGCGAAGCTGACAACGAACTACCGAACCGCATTTGACCCCGTATCATTGTTAGGAGCGACGGCTGTAAATACTAAGTTAGTGAAGCCAAAAAAAGGAATTCATACGATTAGAAGTTTTAAAGGTAAAGGTAAAGGTAAAAAGGCAAAAAATAAATAATTATCAAATGTTTTATAGCTTTTTCATTTAGTAACCGAATGGTCTAGTTTCAATCGCATTGTCTACAATACCTATAATATTTCTTTTGGTGTAAGTAAAGCTGAATATTTTTTCTAAGTATTCACTCGTTATTTTTTTCTGTTGTTTATCTCTTGTTATCTTGCTGTTCTCTACTATAACAACTTTACCTGATTTTTCAATTCGTTTAGCAATCAATTTTTCTTCCTGAGTTTTAAGCAACTCTAACAATTCATTCTTGCCGTTCTCAATAAGGTCGTTATTTTTAATTCCAAGTCCGCAACTAATGACACTTAACATATTTGGTAAATTTAATGATTTATTGTTTTCATAATTCATACTAAAGCCTTTTACTTTCATACTTGCTTTGCCGTTATCCAATACATATCCATAACACTTTGGCCCGCCTCCGATAAAGGTCATAATCTTTGCTCCGTGTAGTTCGTCCGTCCATTCGCCTAACAGCTTACCAGTTTTCACATCTGTTTCGCCTTTCGTTAAGTCTGTCGTGTATATGACACTGTCGGTATCGTGGTATAGAACTCTGTTGTCTAGTTTGTCCATCATCTCATATAGTCTAATCCTCGCGTGGCAAGTCGTAAATAAAGCAACTACAATATTTGTTTTTACTGGGTCGCTTACCGCATCCTGTTTAAGGTCATAACTCGCTTCTATTATCTTGTCGTTAATAATGTTTATGTTTATGTTATCAACTGACTTATCGTTCATTAACTTGTATAAGGTATCTTTATCTTTAATCATTTTGTTTTGAGTTTTGTTTTGCTTTTCACCAAACTTGCCCCACAGGCTATTCAAGCACAACTTAGCAACCGCTCGTCTTCCAGGGTTTTCTTCTATCTTATTTTCGTCCATCTTAATTCCCATCTTGATTTCCATACTGTCAATGTAGTTTCTTTTTTGTTCCTGTGTAATACATCCATCAGGATATCCGCTTGACTCTTGTTTAACCTTTAAGAAAGTTTTTATGTAATCTTTGAACAGGCTACTGCTCTGCTCCTTCCAGTGCCATACTTCATATACCTTAATCAACTTATAGCCTTTGTCTAAGGCCTTGTAGATTTCGGGTGTTGCCCAAGTGCCTGTTATTGCTCGCTCGTTATCGGTATGCTTACATTCGGTTTTCTGTTCAGTCATTCCGCATTTATCGCACAGGTAATACATCAGTTTTCCTCTATCAGCCTTAGGTAAAACGGGGTGTAGTAATTTTCTAGGCGGTAGCATCTTAACCTTTGCTACTCCGAAATATTCTCTGTTTATGATTTTGTTTTTCATATCCTTTCTCTCATCATCATTATTGGGCCGTATGATTTCGTGGTGCCCGCTAGGATAAAGGTCGTAAAACATAACGGTCGGATACAGAGAACATATGTCAATGTATTTCGCATATTCGTTCTCGTGCCGTGATTTCCAATACAATGTTAGAGCATCCGTTCTACCTCCAAACATTGCTTCTCGCGGGTTAAGTCCTTCTTGTTCCGTAATTCGTTCATTAGTATCTTCCGCTAGGGTTTCACTTGTTTTCATTAATCTCCATTCACATTCCCATATACTTATTATTTTGCTTACTTGTTTGCTTAGGTCTTTTTCTCGTCTCATTGTTGCCTTGTATAGTTCACCCATCGTTTCATTCTTCTTAGTATTGATTGTATTTCTATTAAAGCACTTTGGACATCCGTGCCAGAAACATCCGTGAAATTCATAAGCGGTTTTGTTCTTCTCATCCCAGCCGTCTACGTAAACATTTGATTGCCCTAAGTTAAACATTTTCTCACCACCATTGAATGCGTGTTTGATATCCGTTTGGTCTAACCTGCTTCTGCAAGCTATCCATTCAACACAAGCCCGAGAGGTAATCCTGTTTTGCTTTTCCGCCTTCAACACAGCAATTGAATTCTCTGGCATAAACTTAGCACGATACAAAGCCATAACACAACTCGCAATAGTTGTATATTGAAACGGGTCAATACCGAATTCTAAAAACTGCTTTCTAAAATCCATACAACCCCTTCTCAGAATATCAACATCGCTATGACAGTATTCCACGATTTCCTTCTGCATATCAAATGTGTTGTTTCTTTGGCTTTCATACCATTCGAAGAATTCCGTTCTTTTCTTATCTTTCATCGTGTCGTAGCCGTAGTGCTTTTTATGGGGCATCACACCAACATAATTTTTATTCTTGTCCGTATTGAAGAAGTGAGGAAAGAAACCCTTTTTAAGTTCTTTCAATCCGAATGTCTTAGGAAAATCAGCCAGAGGCATAGTCAAGAAACTGAGACTATCAATAAAGCGGTATTAATTCAAAGTCATCATCATTATCTTACCGCCCTGATAAATAACGAATGGTGCCTGTCCGTTATCTACCAACCATTTAAGAATAAACTGACAATCATAACCGCGACTGTTATGAGCAATAAATGTAAAGCCGTTGTGCTTAGATTCAAAAGCCCACTTACAGAAATCATCAATGTTCTTATGGATAACTGGCTGTTCCTTAGCATCGTAATACTGACTTTCCGAATGATTAACAATGTGCTCGCCCGTGTCCTGTGTCGCTTCAAAGTCAAAGAATATGTATTTCTCTGAAAAAGGTAGAATGTCTTTCTTCACGATTTCACATTGGTGTTCAAGTGGTTTCAGTTCCTTACAATTACGGCATTTCGCATAACCGCACTTGTGTTCGTACGCTTTTGCAAGCGTAGCTTTGCAATCTTTCCTTCTGTAATTAAGTCCGCACGTAAGACATTTTGCTTTGATATCGCAGTTCGTTCTCTTGTGGTTGTTGAAGCAGACCGTATTTGGAAACTTTCTATTACATGAATAGCAATCAGTCCAATTGCTTCTATCGTTAATACCCTTACATTCTTTGGTTTCGCAGATATTACATTTAGCTTCGCAGGCGTGTCGCTTTTGAAATCCTCTTAGACATATTTCACAGAAGTTTTCTTTACTTACCATAGACTTCATATTAGTTATGGCATCGTAGTGGTTCTCTGTCTTAAGTATGTAAAGGTTAGTAAGTCGCTCGCCATTTTCATTAAGCAGGTCCGTCTTATAAACAATCTTGTCAGGAAATTCAACAATAACCAGATTGTATTTAATGTGGATAGCAAATGTATTAATTTCAGGAATACCGCACACATCCTGAATTACTTTTGCTTCTTCGTGTAGTTTCAAAGCCATCTCCTCTTGTATCTTTCTACCTTTCATAATCTGTGAGTATTTTGTATGTTTTTCAATTTTTGCTTTTACTACAACAATTGCTCTGGCTAAGCATATGTTGTCTGTATTATTAATTTGAATTACTACTCTCTTCTTATATACATCCAACTTATTAATTATTTGAAGCCTCGTTCCGCCCGTCTGCATTTCAACAGATTTCAAAACAAACCTAAACTTATCCATATTGGTTCCCTTTTCGTCTGTATAAAGGCTTTCGTTGCTTTGAAATAATGCTGACAATCTTTCCAAAACATCGCTGACAGAAATCTCGTTAATCCTTTTCAACTTTGTAGATACTGCCCCATAGTAATCTACAAACTTGATGCTTACACTAACCATACTTCCCTGTTTCTGTCTTTTGATAAAGTCGTTCAGGATTATCTCAATAAACTGTAGAATATCATTCATACTGAAAGAAGTGAAGTTGCCTCTAATCCTAACCCAATACTGGCTTTCATTAATACCCAGCACGTGCTTCTTTCTATCTACGTGTTTGATTTTGTAGTTAGCATACCGCATTAGGTCTTTCACCCTTTCTTTTCTTTCTCTTACTTTCGCTTCAAACTGTGGAGGTAATGGCGGTGCTACTGGAATACCTTGTTTCCGTTCCTCAAAATAAACAGCACCTCTTACTTGGTTCAAGTAATTTTGGGCCGTTGTTGTATCAACCTTATACTTCCTAGTCTTCGGTATTATATACAGCACATCTTGACCCCTGACCCTTTTGATTTCATAATTAATTTTTTGTTCCCTAAGTTTGTCCAACCTATACGTCTTACCGTTGTAAGTGTGTGTCTCCATTGCAAAGCTACGTTTGCAAAACGTATCTTATATATTAGTTGATAAATTTTTTTGAAAATTAAATAATTATATCAATCGTCTGCCCCCTCCGTGGTCCGCAGTGTGCTCCCCGTGTCTATATATACGGGGGGCCCTATGTTTAGATGGAAATTAGTGCGGGGCGGGCGGTGCTGGCAGGGCGGGCGGTGTAGGGGTAAACCCCTACAACCCCGCTTGGGGGTGCGGGGGCTTGCCCCCGCTGTGTATGTTTGATTTCATATGTCTTGCTTTGCTACTCCTATTTATTTCAGCTCCGCATTCACACTTAAAAGGAGTCTTCTTCCAATTCCTTTTCTTTTCTTTTTTGATTTCTTTTGTTTCCTTATCATAATTAACTTTCCATTCATCATACTTTGGTTTTACTTTTTCATCGTAGTATTTTTTTGCTTCTTCCATTGCTTGTTCTTGGTTTCTTCGTTTTCCAATACTAAAACTCTTACACATCGTTTGATTTCCTTCTCTCCATTGAATTTTTACCATCTGTCTCTTTTCATTATTCTTTAACATAATACATCCTTTTGAAATTGTAAATATGCGATTTGATTTTTTGTCAGTGCCACCTTCGTTTGTCATCCTGTCTGTGTCTTTATATTTTAACGGTATTATTTTAAATATTAAATTCTATTGCCATTTTGTCCCGTGCGGGCCGACCGTGTGTGTGTCCCTGGGCGGGGGGTGTGTATTGAAAAAGTGTCTTGTAGTGCGACCCTATACTACTAGTGTCAGGATTGCTGCATCCTTAAGAGATATGCTTTGAGTTCCTTTTTGAATTCTGCTTTGTATGAGATATCTCTTTAGGTGCTCTGGCAGCTTATCCCATTGTGCTTGTGCTGCTCTGCTGTATTGACCCGTCGTTGAGTCGTTGTACATGTGTTTCTTAGTGTTGTAGTTATGAACAGCTGTGATTGGTCGGATATTGTTGTAGTGAAGGGGAAGGAAAGCCTTGAAGGCTGGGTAAATAAGGGAGTGTGCATCCATGCATACGCTATATTTATACATGTTAAGTATGTTGAGTAAGCGTAGTTTGGCAAAAAGAGGCTTGGTAGGTGTTCTCCATGATTTGAGACATATCAGACGGACTATACGTTTTTGGATGATAATGAGTGGATGTATAATGGTGTTGTAGTCATCAGATCCCCATATAGAGATACCATACATAAGTAGGGGGGTATACATGTGCATAGTAAAGTTGGAGGAGGATGTGAGTGGGAAGTAGGCTGTTCACATAACGAAACATTTGGACGAATGGTTGAAGGCGGAATATAATAGATTGTATATGTTCACGGAAGGACAGGTTGCTTTGGATGATTGTACCTAATACTTTTACCTTTCGTTCTTGTTGGAGCCTCTTGCCGTCGATAGTCAAGTCGAGCTGCACCTTCTGTTCATGCTTGTGGAAGATAGTGTAGGTGGTTTTGGTGGGGTTGGGTACTAGGTTATGTCTGTAGAAATAGTGGACAAGGTTCGTTGTATCAGTTTGTGCTTGCTCTTGGAGTTGTTCTTTATTCTTAGCAGCAATGATAAGTGTGGTGTCATCTGCGTATGCAAAGACTGTCCCGTGTGTTAGTGAAAGTATAATATCATTGATGTATAGAATGAAGAGCGTTGTTGAGAGTGTGCTACCTTGCGGGATCCCATGTGTGATCTTGCGTGGATAAGAACGAGCATATTGGGTAAATACTGTTTGGTATCGTTTTGTGAGGTATGATTTAAAAAAGGTAGTGGTGTTATCGCTAAAATTTATATTATTTCGTAGTTTATGGATGAGTGTTTCATGATCTATAGTGTCATAGTACTACTACTACTACTACTACTACTACTACTACTACTACTACTACTACTACTACTACTACTACTACTACTACTACTACAGCTTACTACTACTACTACTACTACTACTACTACTACTACTACTACTACAGCTTACTACTACTACTACTACTACTACTACTACTACTACTACTACTACTACTACTACTACTACTACTACTACTACTAGTAGACTACTACTACTACTACTACTACTACTACTACTACTACTACTACTACTACTACTACTACTACTACTACTACTACTACTACTACTACTGCTACTGCTACTGCTACTGCTACTGCTACTGCTACTACTACTACTACTACTACTACTACTACTACTACTACTACTACTACTATACTACTACTATACTACTACTACTACTACTACTACTACTACTACTACTACTACTACTACTACTACTACTACTACTACTACTACTACTACTACTACTACTACTACTACTACTACTACTACTACTACTACTACTACTACTACTACTACTACTACTACTACTACTACTACTACTACTACTACTACTACTACTACTACTACTACTACTACTACTACTACTACTAGGCCTTCGATTTAATGAAGTTAAGAAATTTAACCTCTGGTCATCCATGCAACTCAAATCGTTAGCTCAAGAGCTATTGATTTAACTAGATGGTGACCTACTTCTCAAATTATTAATAATATTAGTAATTAAAGTTAAATTATTAAAAATATTAAAGTAAAATAAAAATAGAATTAAAGTATTAAAGTAAAATAAAAATAAAATAAAGAAGAAATAAAAGTGAAAATGAAATGACATAGAAAGGCAATATATGTATATATATCATATTATATATATATACATATATATATATATGTATGTATGTATATATATACATATTAGATAAATATATATATATATATATGTGTGTATATATACATTTACATATTTATATATATGATGATGATGATGATAATAATAATAATAATAATAATAATAATAATAATAATTTTAATAGTGCTTCTCTGTCAATGGCTGATGCATTTCTGCACATGCGCCTCCATCGTCTCACCCGTGAGGGGAGTACGAAGAATTGACGATAAGCTCTAATGACACCCCCGCAAGGGCAGTTCCAACACTTCCAGACGGGCCGGTATGTTCAATGAAAATACTGGTCCAGAAATAGACCGGTATGTTCAATGAAAATACTGGTGGCACCGACGGGAATCGAACTGGCGACAGGGCCCAGATGGTAGAACTTGACCACTGGGCTATCACGGTGTCCATAATAATTTTAATAATAATAATAATAATAATAATAATAATAATAATAATAATAATAATAATAATAATAATAATAGTGCTTCTCTGTCAATGGCTGATGCATTTCTGCACATGCGCCTCCATCGTCTCACCCGTGAGGGGAGTACGAAGAACTGACGATAAGCTCTAATGACACCCCCGCAAGGGCAGTTCCAACACTTCCAGACGGGCCGGTATGTTCAATGAAAATACTGGTCCAGAAATAGACCGGTATGTTCAATGAATACTGGTGGCACCGACGGGAATCGAACTGGCGACAGGGCCCAGATGGTAGAACTTGACCACTGGGCTATCACGGTGTCCAAAATAATAATAATAATAACAATAATAGTGCTTCTCTGTCAATGGCTGATGCATTTCTGCACATGCGCCTCCATCGTCTCACCCGTGAGGGGAGTACGAAGAATTGACGATAGGCTCTAATGACACCCCCGCAAGGGCAGTTCCAACACTTCCAGACGGACCGGTATGTTCAATGAAAATACTGGTCCAGACGGACCGGTATGTTCAATGAAAATACTGGTGGCACCGACGGGAATCGAACTGGCGACAGGGCCCAGATGGTAGAACTTGACCACTGGGCTATCACGGTGTCCAATAATAACAATAATAATAACAAGAATAATAATAATAATAATAATAATAATAATAATAATACTATATCTGAGGCGTACTGATGCAGCTAATGGCATATCCTCAACGGACATAAGCCTCCAATACCCTTGTTCGAGGTCCTCCACCCCCCCGTGTCAGTCTCTCGCCTGATGATCGGGGCCACCGATGGAGCTCCTGAGGGCAAGACTGCACTAAGCCGAGGTTATTCCGCAGTCCCAGCAACCTCTTGCAAGACGTCACCGAATGTGCAAGTGCATACACCAAGCGCGGTTGCTAGAGTTGCCTCGAAACCCCACCCATAACAATCTGGTGTCTGCTGGGTCCTGGGCTATCAACCAGCATATGCGGAGTTTAATATCTTTTACGCGCGCAACGACCCTCCTCCCCAGCATCTACCACCAAAGGGTTATGAGTTGGCGTCACAGTTTAACGCCTTGAGGCCATTGGGCTGAATAATAATAATAATAATAATAATAATAATAATAATAATAATAATAATAATAATAATAATAAATAAAAAGGTGGAGATAAGTATGTATAGATATAATATAATATTATATATATATATATATTTATATTATATATATATATGTACATATATATACACGTTGAGGGTATTATAATCCTAGTCAGTTGTATATATAACGGTGGCGCTCACAAAAGCTGGAAGACACGAGGTGACTCCCCAAGGGGGTTTGGCTAACCACACTTCGGCTTAGGATGTGATCAACGCTGAACCTGTCCCACACTCAGGTATCATCTGGTAATGAGGTGTCCAACGCCCTCTTTAGGCCCGTAGGCAGTGTCAGGATTGCTGCAGCTGTAAGAGATACGCTTTGAGTTCATTTTTGAATTCAGCTTTGTATGAGATGTCTCTTAGATGTCCTGGCAGCTTATCCCATTGTGCTTGTGCGGCTCTGCTGTACTGGCCAGTCTTTGAGTCGTTGTACATGTGTTTCTTTGATGATCGCCTAGTGTTGTAGTTATGAACAGCTGTAATT
>WBZZ01002610.1:37500-52500 GCA_019918135.1 Paulinella micropora | reverse complement strand
TTTTGACACCATCTTGACTGGAACCTTCGACACGGCGAAGTCCCCAACCATCCTCCATAAGGTAGATTACCCCTTGAGGAGTAGGGTTGCCCGCCATGTCAAGGGAGGTACCGTAGTAAAAAGGTTGTCTTTCAGGAGGGGAATAGATCGTGATCGAGAAGTAGAAGGGTGAGCATGCATGTTAGATGTGTGTGTCTTGCGCTCTCTCTTCTCATGTCTCGATTCTGATGCGTGTGGTAGCGGTACTTGTGGAGCAAAAGAGGAAGGAGGTGGGGTGTTGTCAGATGGGAGGTTTGACTCATCTTCGTCCGTTTCTTCTTTTTCCATCATGTTTATGCTTAACATATGGTTGATATATCCTATATCCGCTACTCCCTCTTCCACTTCTTCTTCGTCAAGAGCAGCAGACTCATCTGAACCAGGAGTTTCAGATTCCTCTCCTTCTTCTTCAGAGTTGCTGGAAGAAGGAATCAGAACCTCCTGCGTTTAGACTAATCGTCTTTGCTTTTGCCGTACTCTTCTTGATGAAATCAGATGCTTTTAGCTTTCTCTCCTTCCCTCCCCCTTTTTTCTGTCGTCTCATCTTTCTTCTCCCTTTTCTGCCTTCCTTAGTCTTACCTTTCAGACTTATCTCTCCTACCACCTTAGCTAAGGTGACTATCCTAGCTGCCTTTCTCGTTATGGAGCAGTTTACGGGGACATGTCCATCTTGGAAGCATTCAGGAAGTTTACAAGTGACGATGCATATCTTGGTCTGGTGATCCCCGTGACAGTTAAAACAACCTTCCTTATGGGGTACTTTTCCGGCTTGGTTTCCCATAAGGTTCACTGAGATAGGGTCGCTCTTCGTACCAGAACCAGATGAGACCTTAGATGACAGGAAGCGGAAACCACCCCCCGATGCATAAAGCTTCTTCATCTTTGACTTAGATTCCTCAGTCTGAGCTATCTGTTCTATCACCTTCACAAACGACTCCCAAGCAGGCCGTTCCTCTGGGAGGAGGCTGGTGACCTTGTTACGGTAAGTATCGAATTCGACAGATGCTCGATCTTTTTCATAACCATCTCTGTCTTTACAAATTCAGTGTATGGCACTCTCATGACTGACTCCTGATCTACTATGTTGCTATGAAAGAGAGTGAGCCAAGATCTCACGTCTTGAACCCTCTAGGATCTTGGGATAAGAATAGTCAAGGAAATCTTGACGTTCTTTCCACTTGACGAGGTCAAGTTTGCCGTATCGTTTTCTCAACGCCATGAAACACTCGACCCCGTCTGTACCAGCTGTCCTAATGACTGACATTGCTTCCTTGTCCTTGTTACAGGACTGAATCAAGAGTGCGAAAATGAATCGATTGTGTTTCATCTTTCGTCCTTCCTCAACCTGCTGATAATATCTATCTGTCGATAGGGATCTGAATATAGGATTAGGTCTAGATTCAGCAATTAGAACAGGAATATCAGCGGAGATTTTCTGTTCAGTAGTCGCTGAGGTAGAAGAAGTACTAGACTGAGCAGAGCTAGAAGAAGGAGGAATGTCTTTGTGTTCTCGCTTGACAGATGAAGTGGCGCTAGAGGAAGCACTACTACGTTCCTTTTTGACGTTAACAGGTCTCTTATTTTTTCCCTGTCCCTGATTTTCAGTTTCGCTTTCTGCGCTAGGAGATAGAAATGGTTCGTTGGGTGGTGTGTCATGATCAGGGTGATCATAAGAGCTTACCTGCTTTGCCTGCAAATACAAAGGGTGTTTCCTGTGGGGGGTAGTTCACCTATCCCCATTGGATCATGGATAGCCAAAGTAGCTAGAAACCCATACTCCCAGTTATCCCGGTCTGGGTCTCTACTGTTAAATGGTGGGGGATCCACTTTGAACCCTTTGTGTACCGATATCTCGAACATGGGGTAAGCCATGTACTTAGACCAAAGTGCGGAAGATAGGAGTTAGACTCAACTACCAATAAATTCCTACCGTTAAGTAGAAATGGGGAAATTATTATTAGGGATGAAGCAGTTTGGTGTGTCTGTGCTATGCTGTCTAGCCACAAGACACGTTTGAGGTGGGTGCCTTCAGCCTGCCCACGAAATGTTGTCCTGCAAGTCGACCCTTGCAGTTATCTATTGAAGGCCTAATGCCTCTCCTTCCAGACCTTGTGCAACTGATTAAAGCTGCTGACGCAGAGTTCGCTAACCAAGGCTCGATAACCTGTTAGACCACAATTATTAATATAATGACCTATGATAGCTACAACACTCAAACAGCAGTACTACAGCTTTAATAAGAAAAGGCGCCAACAGAACACGCCACGTAACTTGACTGGCCCGATCGTAAGTAATGGCTCTACCGACACCGTTACTCTGATACGGCCGGTCCTGAACTATTAATTAAGATTATAGTTCCAACAGTATGTGTGTTCGTGTGTGTGTACCGAGTGCTGTTGACCCTTCACACACTTGCTACTGTAGTCTCAAGAGCTACTCGGTATCCTGTTGGAACTGTAATCTTAATTAATAGTTCAGGACCGGCCGTATCAGAGTAACGGTGTCGGTAGAGTCATTACTTACGATCCGGCCAGTCAAGTTACGCGGCGTGTCCTGTTCGCGCCTTTTCTTATTAAAACTGTAATACTGCTTGAAGTGTAGCGTTGCTATCATAGGTCATTATATTAATAATTGTGGTCTAACAGGTTATCGAGCCTTGATTAGCGAACTCTGCGTTAGCAGCTTTAATCAGTTGCACAAAGTCTGAAAGGAGAGGCATTAGGCCTTCTTCAGATAAGTGCTAGGGTCGACGTGCAGTAGGCAGTCGACAACATTTTGTGGGCTGGCTAAAGGCACCTACCTCAAACGTGTCTTGTGGCTAGACGGCATAGCACAGACACACCAAACTGCTTCATCTCTGATAATAATTTCCCCATTTCTACTTAACCGTAGGAATGTATTGATAGTTGAGTCTAAATCCTATCTTCCCCACTTTGGTCCAACAACATGGCTTACCCCATGTTCGGGACATCGTTAAGCAAAGGGTTTAAAGTGGATCCACCACCATTCAATAGCAAGGATCCGGACTGGGATAATTGGGAGTACGGATTCCTAGCTACTATGGCTATATATGATCCACTGGGGATAGGCGAACTCCCACCCCATAAGAGACACCCTTTGTATCTGCAGGCTAAAAAGACAAATATCTTTAAGTCCCCTGACACACCACCTAAGGAACCCTTCCTATCACCAGAAGAAGAAGAGGTTGCCGCACAGGAGCAGGAAAAGAAGAAAAAGCCTAGCACTGTCAAGAAAGAAAAAAGTAGCTCATCTTCCAGTGCCTCGCCAGCTGTAAAAACAAAACAGAAAGATAGCTCTGCGTCTAGTTCTTCTTCCACCTCACCTCAACCTGTCACTTCATCTGCATCTGCATCTAGCGAACTAAAAGGACAACCGGAAATTCCCGTTCTGACTACTGAGTCCAGACCTAATCCTATTTTCGCGTTCTTGTCTACAGAAAGATATTACCAACAGGTAGAAGAGAGAAGAAAGGTTAACACAACCGCTTCATTTTTGCTCTCTTAATTCAGTCCTGCAGCAAGGACAAGGAAGCTATGGCAATGATTAGAACTGCTGGTACTGACGGAGTTGAGTGCTTTATGGCACTACGGAAGCCATACGGGGGCCTTGATCTGGTTAAGTGGATTCCGAAGGAACATCAAGATTTTCTTGACTACTCCTACCCCAAGAAGATTCAAGACGTGAGACCGTGGCTCACTGTTTTCCAATCTCATTTGACAGATCAAGAGGTAGTCATGAAGATGTCCTACCCTGAACTTGTCAAGATAGAGATGGTTATGTAGAAGCTTGAACATCTGACCGAGTTTGACAGTTACAGAAATAAGGTTACAAGCTTCCTACCGGAAGAACGACCAGGTTGGGAGTCATTCGTTAAAGTAATAGAGCAAATAGCATAGACGGAGGAATCTAAGTCTAAGATGAAGAAGCTCTATGCATCTGGAGGTGGTTTTCGTAGTACTACCTCCTCATCGAAAACTCACTCTGGATCTGGTACACGAAATGACCCCATAACAGTCAATCTATGGGGAACCATCTCATGGGGAACCAGACAGGAAAGGCACCACCGCGAGAGGGATGCTTTAACTGTCGTGGGGACCATCAGATCAAAATTTGTATCGTCCCGTGTACCCTCCCTGAATGCCCACGAGATGGACATGTCCCTGTCAACTGCTCCATAAGAAAGAAGGCAGCTAGAATAGTCAACCTAGCTAAAGGAGTAGGTGAGCTGAGCCTGAAAAGCAAAGGTAAGACTAAAGGAGAGGGGAGAAGAAAGATGAGACGACAGAAGGAAGAGGGAGGGAAAGAGAAGAGAAAACTAAAGGCGTCTGACTTCATCAAGAAGAGTACCGCTAAGGCAAAGACTATTAGTTTGAACGCAGGGTTTCCGACTCTTCTTCTTCTGGTAACTCTAAAGAAGAAGGAGAAGAGTCCGAAACCCCTGGTTCAGACGAAAAGTCTGCTACTCTTGATGAAGAGGAAGGTGAGAGGGAGTAGGGGAGATAGGTTACATCAATCACATGTTAAGAATAAACATGATGCAGAAAGAGGACGGACGACGAAGAGACAAACATCTCATTTGACACTAGCCCACCTCCTTCCTCTTTTGACCCACTCACTTTGCCACCACACGCATTAGCAGCGAGAGGAGAGAAGCGGAGAGAAAGCAACACACACACTCATGGTCTTGACATTCATCCCTCGACATCTCAACCACAGACCATCCTCTCCTGAAAGGCAACCTTTTTACCACTCCCCTCGACATGGCTGGTGACTCCACACCTCTAGGAATGGTTTATTCCATGGAGGATGGGTGGGGCCGGGGCTAAGACGTGTCGAGGGGGGTTACGAAAAGGTCCTCATGAAATCTCGCGCCACTACCTCAAACCACTTGCGGGAATAAGGTGATCCCCTTCTCAACCTATGGGCACAGCCTCTCAGGAAAAGCACTATCCCGGTTTCAGCCGCAAAACAGTGCGAGGGATTCAATAGGAATGGTGTCCGGTGTGCTTGGAAGGTTGGGGCCGCTCGGGCAAAGAAGATAGGTGGTCAATGTGCTGCTAGGATGGAGGCACATGGGTGCGACTTTTGTTCGCATCATGTTAGCACAGAACAGACGAGAGGGGATTTGCTGGCAGTTGTCAGAGCAGAATTGAAAGGAGGGAATATCCCTTTCAAAGGTACTCTGATGTTAGCCCGTATGGAGTGGATTCTGAGAGAGTGGGTTAGGGTAGAGTAGAAAGCCTACACCACCCCATCCAATCTGTCTGTGTCCTCTATCCCCTCACTGCACGGAACTTCCTCTGTTCACAGTTCACCCCCCAGCTCATCTCCATCTACAGGACATACACTCCCTACTACACCTCTACAGCGTTCAAATCCAAGCATCAAAAAGGAGAAGAACGCTGAGGGTGTAGTAGGGGGAAAGAAGGGAAAGAGGGATGAGGGGGAGACGAGAACTGACGAAGATGATGACGATAGTGACACCAATGTTCCTCTCCGTGACTTCTTTTCTCCCTCTAAACCATCTGTACAACGCTCGAACTCTAGGAAAGAGATGAGAGCGAGGAAGATGGGGTACAGGGGGAGTTAAGGAAGAAGTGTAAGGGAATAAACCCACCTCACCACGTCTTGCACCTTGTGAGTTGAACCCTGGGATGGATAGAGAGTTGGAGAGAGCTAGGATCAGGAACGACCCCTCTATTGCATGGCGATGGGATGAGGGGAAGATGATGATCGTAGGAGGTAATGGAGAAATACCAGTTATTGGAGAGATAAAGAGATTGGTAGGAGCACTAGTCGAAGTTGCGAAAGAACTGGAGGTGAGGGATTCTCTCATTACCATGGATCTCTACATTGATATCCAGGAGTTTATTATCTCTATGGCACACAAATGGAAAGATCCTTTTGCCAGGGGACTTATCGTTTCGTTCCCCCACCTCCAGCTGATAGAACATAAGGAAATACTACAACGCCTAGGCGTAGGGCAGGAAGGTAGTGACCGATAGTACCTATCAGCTTCAAGATCAAGCATCTCTTCCAATACCACCTCAAGCATTCCACCCTCACCTCCTGAGAAAGATTGCGTTATTATGATGCATGAGAGAGAGAGGAAGATGTGAAAGAGGTGCCTGAAAAGAAAACAGCGGGGATGGTGTGGGTAGACGATAGTGGGGGTAGACGATAGTGGGGCGAGCAAATCTCAATCACCCCATAAGGGCGTTTTCATCAGGATGAAACACAATCCCCAGAGGTTCAAAATTGCCAAAGGTAGTATTAAGACCGAGTACAAAGGAAAGGTTTTAATGCAACTCTCAGGAGCAAGCGGTGAACCGGTACAAGTGTATGACTCACACACCACGTACAATCCTCATCTGAAGTACGATCTAGTAGCCGCCAACTCAGCTTGGTTGAAACGCGGACTTGCCGTAGTCCACCAAAACATCAAGTGATCGTGGACCGTAAATTCACCAATACACATCAAGGAGGATTAGATTGTCGTGAGGGGCCGGTCCCTCCCCAACAATCTGTTTGTGTTCGACCCCCCAGGTATGGAACCTCTTGATCCCAACAAGAGATACGAACCGGTACCACTGGAGAAACAGAACGTGAAAGTGGATAGTGGCGAGACATCACCATCTACTATCACATTCTGACTCCCCCCACGTCACCCTGCACAATCAACAGTTCTTCTCCCCATATATACCGACGTTTATTGCAATGAATCTCTGTGTATTTGCGGATGGAGATGTCAGGAAAATAAGTCGTATATCCCGTTCTCATACGAAACAAACACGGAAAAAGGAGAATGTAGTTCACAAGGGTTAGCGTGTTGTCTTGTCAGACATGATGATACATGCACTCACTCTTCTAGAACACACGAACACGATGTTGATTGTCACATGTTCAAAGCGTTAAACCCCGTTGCGAACTGTGCATAGTGAGAACATTCATGCAACCGTCTTTCATCGCATGTGTAAACACAGAGGGGTGAAAGCTATGGAAAGAATGGCTCACTACATGGGAGTAAAATAGTAAGGGCAGGGTGGCGTGAGAGAATAATGAAGTGTGAGTATTGCTTACGCAATATGATTAAAAGAACACCACACTTTCACAAAAACCATCACATAGTAGAACGCTACTCCGGGTTCATCTCTCTATGGATACCCAAGGATGGTGGAATACTATGTCATGGGATGGGAAGAAGTACAAGTTTACGGTCAAAGTGTCTCGCTTCCAATTTCGAACTTGACTATTACTTACGGCATAAGAACGAATTTTTCCCGTGTTTCAATAAGGCAGTTGCATTCTTTGAGAGACACACAAACAGGAAGGTCAAATTCATCACTTGTGATCAAGAGTATGCATATGGTCAGTATGATTGTTTTCGGGAGTGGGTTGATGTGAACCAACCTATCATAATTGAGGCGCCTACCGCCGAGAAACAGGCAGTTTCTGAGATAGAAAGGTCCC
Source organism: Paulinella micropora (assembly GCA_019918135.1). Lineage (NCBI taxonomy): Eukaryota > Cercozoa > Imbricatea > Euglyphida > Paulinellidae > Paulinella > Paulinella micropora. The sequence goes on along the minus strand of WBZZ01002610.1, from coordinate 44,970 downwards.
ACCAGACGAACGGTGGGCCTGCTAGTGCTATGCTCAGTGATGCGGGACTCCCTCCTAAGTTCTGGACGGAGATGGAGAAGAAAGCCACTTACATCAACAACCTTCTTCCGATCGCCCAAGGACCCTTCAAGGGTAAGTCCCCCTACGAAGTCATTCACCGCCGGAAGCCTTATTTACATCTCCTCCGTCCTACCGGATATGCTGCTGTGATGAAAGTTAAGGCCCGGCGAGGGAAAGGCGAAAGGGGAAAGAAAGTCATCTTCTTAGGATACGCACGTAATACCGGGTATTATCGGTTTATGATCCCATTGCACGGGTAATACACGGTAATGTCCGGAATGTTATGTTCGATGTCTGCAAACTGGGAAAACGAGAGGCATCCAAGAGCGTCGAAGGAACAGCAGACGGGGATACGTTTTCGGTCGAGTGGGACTCTGCCACACTCTCTGCTGTTCCACCCATGTCCGAGAAGAAAGTTAGCTTTAGAGTGTCAGAAACTACACATAGCGAAGATACTCAAAAAGCCCCCACTGCACCTTTAGCACCCCGGGTAGAACTGAATAGCAAAAATGACTCGGAAATCTCTGGGAGCGACAGTGATGGAGAAAACGTCGCTCCCCCGCGTCACGATTTTAGTAACCTTCCCCCGCTTATTCCTCCTACACCCTCTTCCAAGAGTGTAGGGAGTATAGGTCAGGGGGAGAGTGCTAAGGTAGTGGGAAAGAGGGGGGAGGAAATCCAAACTTAAACTCGTATTGTCCGGGAAGGTCATTCAGATTCCAGCACGGGAATTCGGTGAAGAGTGGGCTAAAACCACCTATGGGGAAAAGTGGAATACCACCATGCTAAAGGGAGTTACCCTAGAACCGTCTGCCCCCGTAGTCAGGAAAAGCAAACAATTCACTGCCCATAGCGTTAAGTTTGACGACGGAGTGACGGAGAAAATAATAGACTCTGAGATATTGAAATATGAGGTTTCAGGGGGAGTAGCGATACCCCCAGCCCTTGTATCAGATTTTCAGCAGGCTACTATGAAACCGGCACGCCCAGACCCCAATGTCAAGAGCGAGTTCGGTCATGCCGAGGGGGAGAGAGTTAAGATAGCTGCTGAAAAGGACAAGCATCCCCCGGGTTGGAGATCTCACGAACAAGGAAACATTTCCCTTGAGAACGTCATCCCCGGGAAAACCAGAAGTAAACATATCTCGGTCTGCGCTAGAGTAGAGAAGAGAGGATGGATTATTGCCTGGTAACGGAACAAGTCCCGGAATTCCCCGTGGTGCAAAAACCGAAAGATAGAAGGCAGGCGAGAGAGACAGAAGTCAAGCAGCAAGAGGAGCTCAAAGCTTTTGAATGGAAGAAAGAGAGTGAAGCGATAAGATCGGGCACTCCTGTCATCCCCCTGAAATGGATAGACACGGTCAAACAGCAAGGTACGACCGATGAATACCATAAAGCTAGGATCACTTTGAGAGGAGACCTCCTGAAAGCGGGGTTACAGTACGACCCTAAACGTACATATTCCCCCACCGCACACCATCGCACTATCCTCCTCATCATTGCCTATGCTGCCAGCTTTGGAATTGATCTTTGGCTCATTGACTTTACCACAGCTTATTTGCACGCTAAGATGCCTTACGATGTCTATGTCAAACCACCTCCGGGTTTCGAAAGGGAAGGCTATCTATGGCTCCTTAAGAAAGCCCTATACGGCCACCCGGAAGCTGGAAGACTATGGTATGATCTGATGTCGAAAGAGATGGTAGAAAAACAGGCTTTTATCACGTTCTCTTTAGACAGAGCTTCTTTCATTAAGCATGGGAGTAACCTCTTAATTACCCAGCTCCTCTCCTTCCACGTTGACGATGGCCATGGGCTTCATGCGGCAACAGAAGCTAGTCATGTAGGGTTAGTGGATAGCTTAAAGAAGCACGGGTTCAGATATAAGAACTTAGGGAAGGCGACGGAGTTCAAGAACATGCAGATAGTACAGTCTGAGAAAGGGATTTTATTGCATCAACGGAAATATGAGTTTCTCATCCTAGGTGAGCTAGATTATATGAAGGAGGTGCCTGCCAAAACCCCTTTCACTTCTGAGAACCCTGCACCCTTGAAAGTAGGTCACCGTCTCTTCAAGTATGATCTTAGGTGTCTCACATCGGCATGCTCATATTCTTAGCTGTTCATACCCGCCCCCTTCTCATATGCCCTCTAAGCATAGCTGCGAAACACCAAGTACCGTCCCCAGATATATTTTATGGTCCATAGGATGTTCTTGTGGTTGTTGACTCCTAGAGCTCTGTTTTTCAAACGGGGTGATGAGCGATTAGTTAAGATGCAGTCCGAAGGGTTTCGCATTCCTAGGCTCCCCAAATCATGGAGACCAGCTAGCGGTCCATCTGCCGCAGAAAAGGCATTAGGCCTTTACGTCGCGTGCAAGTCTATGGACATCAACGATTTCTGTGTCCCCGTGATAGCTAGTATAGAGAAGCTAGTTAACGAACACCCAGTGGCACTTGTCGGGTACGTTGACTCAGACATCGCCGGGGAGAAAGCCACGCGAAAGTCACGTTCCGGATATATCTTCCTCTTCAATGGAGCACCCATTGCTTGGTTTTCCAAACTCCAGACCGTCATAGCCCAATCAACCCTCGAGTCAGAGACCGTATCGGCCATCGAAGCGGTCAGGGAGCTACTTGCCCTGAGACAGACCCTCCGTGATATCGGATTGCCCCAAAAAGGTTTTACCCCCTTATTCCAAGATAATGAGGGGACCATCATCCTATCGGAAAGAGGATTGGGGGAATCACGGACCAAACATATCGACGTAAGATACCACTTACTCGAAAAGTTGGTCAAAAGGGGAGTTTTAAAGTGATTCCGGGTACCAACGGAGGATAATATCGCAGATCTATTTACCAAGATAAATTTCACGTGCGAGAAATTCAATTACTTGGCGGATCAAATCTCGGTGAAGCTGGTGAAGCAATTTCTCGCTAAGTTTGGAAAGGAATTCAAGCTATGAACACCGGATATATTACGCGGTGTAAATATTATATTCGTTTTCAATTGCGCTTTATATTAGGTCTCGTAATTTTCCGCATACTTTATATCGAGGGGGGTGATTTAGGTGAATTGGCGACGACCTGCCGGGAACTGCATTTTGCTTAATATTGCAAACTGCGCCTGCGATGGGAATTTCACCTACCTTTCCCCCTCTCCGTTATTAACTAATAGTAATAGAAATACTTCCGATCGGTTCAGGGGGAGAAGAAGATTGTTCGGGTTCCGCCGATGGACTGGCGTCGTGATTGCAGAGGCGATCTGACAGCACCAATGCTAAGTACGTTCGCGTTTCCGGGCTGGCGTAAAGCCCCGGAACCCGAACTGCGCTCCACGAGTAATTATCTTAGATTGTCAGTATATTACTTACGTAATATTTATACTTATGATTATATATATATGTATATATATATGCATATATATATATATCTTAAGAGGCCAATTTGGAAATCTGGTTGTGGTTGGGTCGAAGGGTGATTCATCGCTCCTCGTAAGTCGATAGACCTGGGGCCCTCCCTTCAGAGAGTACAGACCCGCCGATAATTATTTTTTTACATTTCAACCCCGCTTACGGGAAGCGCTTCAAAAGTTTATTTTTGCATTACTTTCATAGTTAAAACTTACGATAGTTATAGATTGTACATATGTATTATCATAACAATATTACATCTTTATGTTATCACTTCTTTGGAGGTCATTACTATACCTATGTACTTTTATATGACCTATATATATGTCTATTACATGTCACTTTTACTTATACGTGAGGTAGGGAGAGTATGGAAATAATCCTCTTCTTGTTGGGTAGGCCCGACTATACCACAGGCCCGCTGCCTTGTATGTATTCTAACTGATGCATACTCGCTGTGGATAGAAGGGTAGCCAACCCCGACATTACTTCTCGGAGAGTGTGAGGGTAAGACTATATGTTTTGAGTTTGTGTTTTCTCATGTTTCACAAAATAGTAGTAGGTGGCGTAACTTTTGTAGGACCGGCAGTAACTTACATATTAATTTACTTTGTTCCAGGGGGGGTGTTGGAACTATAATCTTAATTAATAGTTAAGGACCGGCTGTATCAGAGTAACGGTGTCGGTAGAGCCATTACTTACGATCCGGCCAGTCAAGTTACGCGGCGTGTCCTGTTCGCACCTTTTCTTATTAAAGCTGTAATACTGCTTGCAGTGTAGCGTTGCTATCATAGGTCATTATATTAATAATAGTGATCTAACATATCCGAGCTCTTGTTCTTGCTGACCTATTTAATACCACACCACACGTTTGTAGTGCTTGAGTGTGATGAGTGGTGTATGTTTTGGTTGTTGCTGACAAAAATAAAATCGCCCCAAAAACACCCTCCGTTTAGGCCCTCCTGTGTTCGTTCTGCACGCAATTCCCTTGGCCTATGTCTTTTTGACCGAAAGGAAAATTCGAATTGTGAGTTTGGATACAACCCCAAGGGATAAATACACAAAGAACTCAATAAGTCCTGACTCCAGAGAGCAGGTGAAATACTAGTAATTAGCTGAGAGGTCACTTCGTTTATTTACGTAGATTTCTACTTGTTTGCAGACTTTGGTTGCAAAGTACGAACATGATGAACGTAGATTGTGAGTTGGTAGTGTAACACTTGAAAATGGGTGTGTAGTACTTGAAGGAGGGCTTCAAGTCAAACTAATATGTTAAAGTGTCGAAATTTTCATTCAGGAAAGATTTCTCCGCCGTTTCTCAGGAAGTCCGTTTCCTTGTCCACAAATTTACCGCACATGCGTGTTCACGGGAAATCGGGGGGAAATGCAATAGATTAGGGGGAAAAGACAATAGTTAATCTTTTGTTTAAAAAAAACTTTGATTAAATCGTTTGAAGTCATTCCTGAACTAAATCGAACTTTGAACTAGTTAGTGAAGTCGAAACGTCGTGCAGAGGAGAATCTAACGGGCCGGTCAAAAACAGTAAAATGTCAACGGTAGTGGCTTTGGCAGGTCGTTAAAGTGCTCAGTCTGATACCTGACTCCGGAGAGCAGGTGAAATACAAGTAAATAGCAGAGCGGTCACTTCGTTTATTTACGTAGATTTCTATTTGTTGCAGACTTGGCCCGGGCCGTTGCAAAGTACGGTCACGACTGAACGTAGATTGTGAGTTTGGTGCTTCGCAAAAACTACTGTAAAGTAGAATACTTGAAAACTGGGCGCGGCTTCAAGTCTAACTTGTAGCTGAGTTCACTTGAAGTGTCACGGCGGTCAGATTTGCTTCTGGGTGCGGAAAAGGCGGTTCCATCGGTTATGACTCTAGACTCATTTTTCGGTGGCACCGGTTTTCGTCTTTGTCAATAAATTTACAGCTATGATTGTGTCACGGTAAAAAATCATAGTACAAAAAGGCAGTGATATGTGGGAAAAGGCATTTTCAAGTCACTGTGACTAGTATAGCAGAATCTTTAAATTGATCGTTTGAAGTCATTTCTGAACGAAATCGAAAATTAGTTAGTGAAGTCGAAACGTCGTGCAGAGGAGAATCTAACGGGCCGGTCAAAAAAAGTGAAAAAGTCAACGGTGATGATTTTTGCCGATCGTTAAAGTGCTCAGTCTGATAAATACAGGGTGGTTTAATCTCGATTTAAAATGATTTGATGTTATTAATAATATCACAAAATGTCATAGTATTATTAATATTAATACTGATGATTCAAAAAAAAAATGTTGAAAAACCAAAAGTCAACTTTACGTTATTGAAATACGCAGATCACTTCTTTTAATAGTATAAATTTTGATGTCACTAACTGATTCTTACAGGTTTGCCAGAGGCGATGCCCAATATTACTAATACTATGATAACGAAGGTGAGAAGTGTAGTGAGATACAAAGTCGAATAGGTCTGAGACTGAGACTAATAACAGAATGAAGTTTCAGCCCTTGAAGACAAAACTTATAGTACACCGTGTCTGTGGAATTAAGACACTAAGATACAATGGCTGTCTGGGCCATAACGACTGCCTTGTCGTCACGTTGTCACTGCTACCAGCAGTGGCTTTGAAGTCATCTAATCAGTCCGCACCCTTTTGCGTGCTCGCCCGCTGAGGGGGGCCGCCTTGCGCACGCAACCAACTTGCTCACCAGACTCGCTGGGCTTTGCCAGAGTGCGTCGGAGTAGCGACGGGGAATCGTCAGAGTCAGCGGAGAACGAAGAAAGAATGTCTGATCCGGTGGGGCTGATAGAGAATGAAGGGTAGGACATGTCTGGGGAGGCAGCAGGGCTGGAGGTTGGGGAGAGGTGTGCCATGCTTGGCGAGGCGGGCGGACTTTGTTCGCTTTGTTCTGAGAGTCGCGCACGCATGATGTCGAGGTGCAGCTTGGCGAAACCCTGGTTTGGGGTCAACCGCTGAACCTTCCGATGCCTTTGCACTAAGCTTGACGGGACAGGCTTGGGGGAAGAGAACAGCACGCCCTCTCCTTGGCACGCCTCCACGGTGCCTGCGTTGAGCGTGCAGAGGAAAGTTGAGCCCTGGTTGGGCTGGCTTTCCACGAGCACAAGGTCCCCGCCCAGCTTCTGCGCCAACTTGCGGGATAGGAACAGCCCTAGCCCAGTTCCGCCGAAGCGACGAGTAATGCTGGCGTCACCCTGTGCGAAAGGCGCGAAGAGGCGTTCAGCCTGTTCTGTAGTGATTCCGATGCCGGTGTCGCGGACGAAGCATTCTAGCATGGCCTCGGCCCCACTTCGTTCCTGCAGCCTGAGGAGACAGGAGACTTTGCCCTCGTGGGTGAACTTGATCGCATTGCTTAGCATGTTGATCAAGATCTGTCGGAAGCGAACGGGGTCGCTCAGGATAGAGTCGGGCATGTGCTTAATCTCCACATCGAACTCGATAGTCTTTTTGTTTGCGAACACTTTCATCATCTCGAAGACCTCTCGCACCACCTGCTTGACGGAAAACTTTTGCACGTCCACCTGCAGGCCTTCGGTCTCCATTTTAGACACGTCCAGCAGCTCGCCAACCAACTCGCTCATGGCGCGCCCGCTGCTCAAGATAACTTCCAACGACTCCGCTACAGCCGGTGAGCAGGAAGGGTCATCCTTGGTCATCTCTGCTAACCGTCTCATGGCGGATAACGGGGTGCGAATCTCGTCGCAAACAGTGGCCAGAAACGTTGTCTTGTGCCTGTCCGCCAGCTCCGCCTTGGCCTTCTCCTCGGCCAACTGGCGCATCAGCTGTCGGCTCTGGTCAACTACGGTCTGAAGCTCCATGGCTTGTTGCTGTAGGTCAGCGATCGTCTTCGCTTGCGAGGACGGCTCCATAGAGGTGGAACCTGGCGATCACAGATAGCCAAGATATAAGGACCACAGATATGCCTATGTGGGAAGGAAGGAAGCAAGCAAGCCAGAAAAGCGAATGGTCACAAGAAAGCAAA